>JAQZBX010003060.1:47802-67691 GCA_029593785.1 Cabassous unicinctus
AAAAAAAAAAAAAAAAAAAACTTCTATTAGTTTAAACTCAGTTGTGCCGATAAAAGGTGTGAATAGAGATCAAGATCCAAACCAGTTAATAAACCTCTTCTGGAGGTTTCAATGTCAATACTGCCTTGCAAGTGGATTTAATGTATAAATCACAAGTGGAATTGGTTCAACTGCTAGAAACACAGAAAACTTATCAATGTTGTTACTAATAAAATTATTATGACTTTGATAAGGGAAGTGCTGGGACCTTAACCCCCCTCAGCAGAAACCTACAGCTTTAGGAAAATAAACCATCCTCTGTCCCTTTCTCCACCCCCCCCTTTTCTCCATGGAACCACCTCAGGAAAATAAACACTCCCAGCCTGCCCCTTTGAATTGAAATTTACAACTCTAAACAGATAATGACCCTTTTCCTCCCTAATGGTTCTCTGCTTTTAGGAAGATAAGCTAACCTCCCTCCTCTACTTTTTTAACCCTGGCTGCCTGCTTGCTTAGGAATTTGCCCACTTAGTGTTCCTATATAATTTTATGAAAATTGAGAAACAGGGCTCAAAATTTGGAGACTGAATTCTCCTCTGGGCCCATGCATAATAAAACTTCGTTCATCCATACCCTCAAGAGTGCCGCTTGGGTTTCTTTCCGTTGGCCACAACATTTGGTACCCTGACTGGGAAAAACCCAAATGAGCAAGCCTGTTGTAACTCCAGCTGGGGGCTGACAGGTGTGGCCGATGGCAATCTCTGAGCGAACGAGGTGGGCACCACCTGTCCTCTTGATGGGACATCCTACTGAGGTGGTCCCCACAGGCTGTGTCCTCACATACCAGCCTGACTCAGTGGGGAGGCAGACTGAACAGTGCCAGAAGACTCCTGAAAGGTAAGGCCCCGGGTGCCAAGCCCTCAGTCAGGCCTGTCTTAGGACAGAAGAGGAGACTGATTACCTCCTGAAATCTCAAGTACTGAGATTCCAGAATAGGGCAATCCATGTGGGTGGGGCTGCATAATCTCTGAGTGACTGCCTGAGTGAATGAGGATGGCAGAGGCTTCCGTCTGCTGTACCCAGTCTGTGACTTCAAAGCTTTATGCTACCTGTTTCTGCTGCTACGTCATATGGCATAATGGCCACCCCAAACTTTACCCAGGCGCCTTAGCTAAGATGAGCCTATGTTCTCACGAAAGATGCAGACAGGTGGGTAACAGAGTGGCCTCAAAAGAGGCAACCCCTTCCCTTGTCTGTCTCATGCCACTGACTCAGGGTGTGGATTTAACACTGTTTACCCCTGTGGGAGGGACTGCATAACCTCTCAGTGACTATTTGAGTGAGTGAGAATGGCAGAGGCTTGCATCTGCTGTACCAGTCTGTGATTCCAAAGCTTTATGTTACAGAACCCATGTGGGCTTTAACCAGTTCTCCATGGCTATGTCATATGGCATAATGGCCACTGCAAACTTTACCCAGGCACCTTAGCTAAGATGAGCCAAAATTCTCATGAGAGATGTGGATAGGTAGGAATCTGAGTGGCCTTGAAAGAGGCGACCCCTTCCCTTGTCTGTCTTGCATCACTGACACAGGGTATGGGGTCATCACAGTCAAAACCTAGTGCCTTAACCTGCATGCTCAAGAATTTCAAGATGGGTTTTTTCAGAGATATGGCATCTGGATGAACCCCAGCACCCTTGGAACCTTATGTGAAGTAGAGTGGCCCACTTTTAATGTTGACTGGCCCTCAGAAGGGACCCTGGATATAGCCAGGGTCTGTGCAGTGTGCTGGTGGTCACAAGAAATCCTGGCCACGCTGATCAGTTTCCCTACATCGACTCTTGGTTAGAGATAGCCCAGGCTCTGCCTCCTTGGGTTCGATTGTGTATTGGAAAAAAGGGAGAGAGCAGGGTCTTGGTTGCACAGGGAATTGGGCTCCAGAAGCCAGTCATTTATCAAGGGTCCTCAGAGGAGTACCCACCACCCCCATCAGCACCACCATATGCTCCAGCCACTCTAGCCTCTCCTCCTAGCCCAGGAGGGCAGGCAGATCTCCCAGAAACACCCCCACCTTTGGTCTCTCCTCCTAGGCTGGGAGTGGTGTCTCTCAGAAACACCTCCACCTTCGATACCTCTGGGAATATCAACCACCTCTGAGGAAAGCCCTGCAACCCCACTAGCAAGGAGGCTCCAGTCAGTACAACCCACATTACAGATGTCCCTCCATAAAACACAGGGTCTGGCCCAGATCAGCGAGAATGGGACCATCCAACCTGGGAAGCCTGTATTATACTATCTGCACTTCACAACTACAAACCTCTTAAACTGGAATCATCACACCCCCTCCTTCATGGAAAAGTCCCAGGCCCTTATTGATCTCATGTAATCCCTTTTCCAAACCCATCGTCCTACTTGGGATGATTGCCACCAACTACTCCTGACATTGTTTAATACAGAGGAGAGACAACGAATTCTGATGAAAGCCCAAATGTGGCTGCAGGAGCAGGCCCCTACTGGCATCTTAAACCTGGAAGACTGGGCAAGAGAAGCAGCACCAGAAGTCTAACTAAACTGGGACTTCAACACTGATCAGGGATGGGCTGCACTCCAGCAATATCAAGAAGCACTCCTCTGAGGGGTGCGAGAAGGGGCAAAACAACCCAAAAACATGACAAAGATGACTTTAATTACTCAAAAGCCTGAAGAATCTCCAGGAGATTTATATGAAAGGCTTTGTAAGGACTTCAGAATCTACACCACTTTTGACCCAGAAGCTCCAGAAAACAAGAGGATATTGAATGCTGCCTTTGTTCTACAGGCAGCAATGGACATTAAAAGAAAGCTCCAAAAATTAGAAGCGTTCACAGGCATGAGCATCTCTCAACTCCTGTAAATCACCAACAAAGTATTTGTCAATCAGACAAACCCACCAAATGAGAAGTCAAGAAGCGAATAAAACATCAAGCCTCCCTACTGGCAGCAGCCTTGGGAAAACCTGACCCTACCAGATGAGAAGGGCCACCTCAAAGAGGGGAACAAGTACCAGAAGGTTGCCCCTGGCCAGAAACCAATGTGCCTACTGCAAAGAAAGTGGACACTGGAAAAATGAGTGCCCCCAAAAGATTCAGGCACATAGAGGGAACATCCCTAAAGGGAAATACCGACCTGAGCCCAAAGAACATCTGATCGGGCTGGCAGGGATCCACCCTGAATAGGGGTGACTGGGCTCACTGGAACTTGGCCCCCATGAGTCCATGGTCAAACTAAAAGTCGGGGACCAGTCAATGATTTTCATGGTGGACACTGGTGCTCAACAGTCTGTGGTCACAACCCCCATTGCCCCCTTTAGCAGAAAAACTGCTAACCTCAGAGGATAGACTGGGGACCAGTCAATCCAACGGCCTTTTTGCCAGTCAAGAACTTGTCAGGTTGGTGGCCATGAAGGGACTCATAAATTTCTGTACCTACCTGAATGTCCTGTTCCCCTGCTTGGTAATGACCTCTTAACCATACTGGGAGCCCAGATGACCTTCAAACCTGAAGGGCCAGCAAGCTTAAGTCTCACGACCAGCCTCACTCTCCTCGTCACCATACTCTGAAGCAAAGAATGGAGACTTCTTGTGGAAGAAAGTTCAGGTCAGAATCCAGAAAAACTGCTGGAACTTTCCCTCCAGGTTTGGGCAGAAAAAAACCCACTGGGAATGGCACAGAACCATGCATAGATCATCATCGATCTGAAGCCTGAAGCGGTCCTGGTCTGGCAGAGGCAGTATCTGATCCTCTGCCATGTGCAGTTGGGCATAGTCGAACACAAAGATCACTTGAAGAAAGAAAGAATCCTAATCGAGTGCCACTCACCCTGGATCATCCCATTATTACCAATAAAAAAGCCAGATGGGACCGGATATTGACCAGTCCAGGATTTACGAGTCATTAATAATGCCACTTTCACTTTACATCAGGTTGTTCCCAACCTGTATACTTTGTTAGGACAGCTGCTGCCTGAAGCCACCTGGTTCATTTGCCTGGACCTGAAAGACACCTTCTTCTGCCTGTGGCTGGGTCTTGGAGCCAGGCTTTGTTTGCCTTTGAATGGGAACTCTCTAAAACCCAGCAGAAAACACAGCTAACCTGGACCCGGCTCTCTCAGGGCTTCAAAAATTCCCCTACCCTTTTTGGGGAATCCTTGGCAGCAGATTTGGCCACCTATCCCCAGGAAGACTGCAGGTGTGCCCTCTTGCAATACATAGATGACCTCCTACTTGCCAGTGAAATGGAAGAGGACTGTTGGAGAGGGACCCAGACTCTCCTACAACTTCTAACACAGACTGGGTACAAAGTGTCTTGGAGAAAGGCCGAGATTTGTAAACAGCAGGTCTAGTACCTGGGGTTCAGCATCACACAAGGGCACCGGACACACCGACCTGAATGAAAGAAAGTGATCTTCACCATCCCTACCCCCACCACTAAAAGAAAGCTTCATGAATTCCTTGGGGCTGCAAGGTTATGCAGCATCTGGATTCCCGGGTTTGCCACCATGGTCAAGCCCATTTACGAAGTTTTGTTGGGTTCAGAAAAAGAGCCTCTGGCATGGGGACACCTTGAGTGACCATATCCATTCGGAATGGATATGGTCACTCAAGGAAAAGGCTAGCCAACAAAGTAGCTCAGCAAGTGGCTAAAGGAACCCATAGAATACAAGTCCTGGAATTGACATGACAGCTGTCCCTCTTAGAACAAGAGACTAATCAACTAGGCTATACCCAGGAAGACCAGGATTGGGCTAAAAGAGAAGGGGGAAGCCAAACACCTGAAGGAACTTGGCTGCTCCTGGATGACTGGATTTTTGTACCAAAAGGAGATGCTCATGCCCTCATCCATTGATACCACCAACTCAGCAACCAAGGGAAAACCATGCTAGAAGACTTGCTCAGGAGATACTACTACATAGTACAACTAACTTCTTTCTGTGCCACCATAAGCAGCTAGTGCCAAGTTTGTGCCAAAAACAACCCTTGGCAGGGCCCCCATGCTCTGGCAGTGTCCAGCACATTGGGACATCCCCCTTTGCAGATCTCACAGTAGAGTTCACAGAAGTGAAACCAAGTCGGGGGTACAAATATCTGTTGGTGATGATATGCACCTTTTCAGGTTGGGTTGAAGCTTTCCCCACTCAGACCGAAAAGGCAAAAGAAGTGACTAAGGCTTTACTTAGAGAAATCATTCCATGACACAGACAGCCACTGTCAACTGGAAGTGATAATGGCCCAGCCTTCATGGCTGCCATACTCCAAGAGCTAGCAAAAATGTTAGGAATCAAGTGGAAACTCCTTACCACTTACAGGTCCCAGAATTCAAGGAAAGTTGAATGCATGAATCGAACCCTCAAAGCCACCGTAGCCAAATTCTGCCAGGAAACTGGTCTCCCTTGGGTAGACTTACTTCCCTTGACCCTTCTCTGAGTTAGGTGCACCCCAGGACCCACAGGCTATTCACCCTTTGAAATTCTATTTGGGCAACCACCTCCAAATATCTGGGCCTTCAAAGGAAATCTCAGACTTCTAGGGGAGGCTAGCCAAGATTTCATTCTTGAGCAGCTGGGGAAAACTCTAGCCAAAATACATAAAACTGTCTTGTTCCATAATCTCATCCCCCTGGGACACCCGGTGCACCCCTGCCAGCCAGGGGACCTAGTCTGGGTCAAAGACTGGAAAAAAAAAAACCCTTCGGCCTTCCTGGACAGATCCACATACTGTGATCCTTGTAACTCCTACTGCTCTTAAAGTTGCTGGTATCATCCCTTGGATCCATCATTCCAGGATCAAGAAGGCACATCTCAATTAAGAGCAGGACATATGGACAGCCCAACCCATACCCGGCCACCCATTGAGAGTGTGAGTTACCCTGGATCCCCGAGCACCGACCTCATCAAACGCCTGCTGAATGGACCCCTGCTCCTGGTGGATCCTGTTCTTATATGGCCTGCTCACCTTGGTATTTGGAGTTAGACTCACTGCTGTGGCCCCTGCAGACTGGACTGTTGAGAATAGATCCCTAATTGTAATTGCTTACTGGTGTATAATAGGATGCTTCTGTGCCTTGACTTGCTTGCCCTTTCCTTCCTTGCCCCTCCCTAGAAGCCAATACCCACCCCCAAAATCTATTGCAGCTGCAAGTTAATCAAAGCTTGGGCAAAAAATCTGTGCTGAATGCTTCACTCCCATTCTCAGCAGGTACAACTTCAGCCTCTGTAATATTTGATGCTTGCAGGGCAACCCAAGATCACACTCCTTACACCTTGCTGGTTGTCCCATACCCCCACAGCCCCATATCTGCCCCCATACCTGCTCCCAGGAGAGGGTGTATGGTTGAAATGATGGGAGTTATGACAAATACCTCTGCCAAGACCCCCAAAAGGGTGGAGGATTCTGCCACTCTTTGACTTTACTGGTAGGTGCCACTGCTCCCTAGAAGGTGGTCCCACAGACTTCTCCATATTTCCTACAGAAAATCCACAGCGTGGCAAGGTGTGGCTAGAAACCCATGACCCCATAAAATTCACCTTAATAAACATAACCACCGGATCAGAAAATACATTTTTAGAGGCCCCAACAGGACTAAAACTAGGAATTGGAATATAAGGCCCCTCAGGGCCGGACCCAGGGGAACTCATGCTGGTCCAACTGATCCCGGTAACCCAAACCCCTGAGAAAACCCTGATGAAAAATATCAGTAAAGCTGCCCAGGCATTAAAAGTCAAAGTTAGAACAGCCCCCCAGAATGTCCTTTTGAACCATGTTCAAAATTTCCACCAACTCCTAAATGAATCTCGGCCTGACATAGCTGCCTGTTACTGGCTTTGCACTTCCACCAGTCTACCCATCTTCTCCATACCTGTCCCATGGAACATAACCCTCCTGACCCATGACAGCTCTGTGGCAGGAACCAGGCCCCTTCCAGTCCACATAAATGAACCCCTAGGAAAAATGGCTAAGTGTGAAAACATAACTACTAGGTCTCCTTTAACCATCCTCCCTCTTGGAAGGGCCAACTGTAACACTCACTCAATGAGTCTGAATGATGTGCCACAAACTCCACCATCTGGGTCTGTGGCACCAATGCCCACTGGTGCCTGCCTCAGGATGGCCAGGGCATCCGCTACCTGGCTTGGCCAGTACCATCGTTCTCAGTGTATGGAGATAAATTGCATGGAAAGCTTTCCTGAGCCAAATGAGCAATACAGGAAATTCTGTTACTTTCACGACTACGGAGTAGTCAGGAGTGCAGCAGTAGTGTGGGCCTCACTTGCAGTTGGTCAGGAGGGCTTACAAACACTAGCGTGGGAAATGTCAAATGACTCGAAGAAATATCGGGGGCTCTCAACGGTTTGCAAGACCAGATAGACTCATTGGCAGAAGTGGTTTTACAAAACAGGTGAGGATTAGACTTGCTCATCGCAAGTTCCAGGGGGACCTGCCAGGCCCTGGGGGAAGAATGTTGTTTCTATGCAAACTCCTCAGGAATAGGTAGAGAAAAAGTGGCCCTACTGATAGAACAAGACATAGACCATTTAAACTGTGTATAACAGGCATATGCCAACAGGAACTACTTCCAGTATCTCCTGTCCTGGATTTTGCCATTTATGCCAGTAATAGTCTCAGTCTTTTACCTCTTAACTTTCAGGCCATGTGTTCTATGGTACTTAACACAATACATCACTTCCCGCTTAAATGCCTTAAAACACCAAGTAATGCCTCGTGTTAAATATCAGCCCTTGGGCACTATAGAAAAATCCCCATGTTAGCAGATGATGCCCCATAAAGAATTATAAGGGCATCAAGAGGGGGGAATGATAAGGGAAGTGCTGGGACCCTAACCACCCTCAACAGAAACCCACAGTTTTAGGAAAATAAACTCCCCTCTTTCCCTTTCACCCCCCTTTTCTCCATGGAATCCATGTCAGGAAGATAAGCACTCCCAGCCTGCCCGTTTGAATTGAAATTTTCAACTCTAAACAGATAATGTCTCTTTTCCTCCCTAATGGCACTCTGCTTTTAGGAAGATAAGGTAACCTTGCTCCTCGGCTTCTGTAACCCTTCCTGCCTGCTTGCTTAGGAATTTGCCCACTTAGTGTTTCCATATAAACTTATGAAATCAAGAAACAGGGCTCAGAATTTGGAGACTGAATTCTCCTCTGGGCCCATGCGTAATAAAACTTTGTTCATCTGTACCCTCAAGAGTGCTGCTTAGGTTTCATTCCATTGGCTGCGACAGCTTAGTTAATAAAAGTACCCAATTCACCTTAAAGTAAAAACTTACTAGAAACTATAACTGACTTGAACATGTTAAAAGTCCTGGTAAACTTCATTTTCTAAGTAGTTAATGAATGTGCTTAACCCAGAAATCCCTCTTAGCCCTTGTTCCAGCACCTGTACCAATACTTAATGTTCCAAAGTATACCCTGGATGAACAAACCAGGACAGGTAGCCTGGCATTCACCCTAGAAGCTGATGGATGGCTTGCTAAAGACACTCAAGTCTACCTGTCAGGAGCAGTGCAGTAGAAGATCCTCAAAGACTTCACCAAGCCACTCATATACTAGGGAGGACTGGCAAATCCACATGCCATCCTGTCAGGGCTAAGCATATCCCAACAGAAGGAAAATGGCAAACAAGGTGCCTAAAACCCACTTCAACCTTCACCCCTTTGAGATGGTCCATGGGCAACCTTTCCTCACCCAGGACCTGGAAACAAGGTTCTAATCAAAACCTGGCAAAAGAACAGGCCTCTCTCAATTAGAGACAAAATGGAAGGAACTTTACTCTGTAGTTCTGATCACTCCCACAGCTACTAAAGGTAAAGGAATTTACAGCTTGGTGCAGTAATCCTGAGTGAAACCATCTACCCAGAAAAGCAGCATCTGACGAGATGTATGAGTGCCAGTCATTGGACAGCCTGAAATATCTCTTCAAGAGATAAAGCTAAGTAGTGCCTATGTCAAAGCCAACTGTTCCCTCTAACTCTAGCCAAGACGCCTATTGTTAGGGGGAGGGAAAACCAGACACCCCTTAAAAAACTTTATCTGTTTTCATCTCCTGTAGCCTAACTAAAAAGAGCAATGCCTCTTCTCATACCTGTCCTTTACCAGAGGAACTGGGATTGGGAATTTATACCTAACCTCATTGTCTATTACAGTCTCTTCTCTCTAAATTTAACTAACAGCTTAATGCAACTGAAAGAATACTGTTTCCCACCAATTTTGGGAAATACAGCCTTTACAGGCACCTGGCCTTCTCTACTTTTGTGGTCCAATATCCTCTTGTGAAACCATATATCCTCAACATTCTAATCAAGTTTATTTCTTCCAGAATCAACATCTTGTTAGCCATAGGGGACTTCATCCAGCTTTGCTCAGGATGCCAGATCCACCTTTCTCCAACCAAGATAGAATAGCCAGAGTTTTACACCTTGTCAGGTAGGGCCTACTGCCCCTAACCAGCAGGAAGTAGTTACAGAAGAATGAACATCTCCCGTTAGCACCCCTTTGAGAATAAAGGTGTAAACTCTCTGAGGGGAAAATGAAGCAGGCTTCATATAGGGAATGAATAGATGGATCTGGAAGCTGGTGATAGGTCCAGGTGGACATCAATGCCCCAAGATGGCTGCTGGAAGACCCTTGCCTGATTTCCGACATTCAGAATGAGATTCCCAGAGATTCCCAAGAGATTCTCAGAGATTCTCCAGGGGCTTATCATTGGCCCCACCTGGGGGATTGGTGGGTGGGTTAATCAATCAAAACAGCAAACACCTGGGATTCCTCCCATGCAATTAGCAAAGGGATAGAATAATTAACAGTTTAAAAAGCAGGTGCAAAGGTCAAATCTGTCCTGTTGCCCCCCTGTTCCTTCTCCTGGTGGCTTCCATGCCCTGCTGCTCTCAGCCCTCCTGGCTTCTGCACCCTGCTCTTGCCATGCCCCCCCCCCCATGTCGATCAACATGCAAGTAAAATCTGGGCATTTATAATCTATAATGGGAAATTGTAGTCTATAAATCAGCCCTATCACTTTTCAGCCCCTTAAATTCTACCGGGGACCTGTGATGTTAATTTCTCCCATTTCTCTTCTCTCCCTACCTTAATAAATTACTGGCCTAACTCACCTGAAATGCTCTGAAATTCATTTCTGCAGCATAAGTCAAGAATCTAGATTAAATCAAGTAACAGCATCCCCAGATAAAATACAGAGCCCTGGTTAAACTTCAATTTCAGGGTAGCAATGGTGTAAATCTAAAATTCAAATTTAACTGGGACTCCTGTATTTTATCTGGCCACTCTTCCTACAATTAACAAGACAGCCTCCCATAACAAAAAGTTATTCTGCACCAAATGACAATAGTGTCAAGATTGAAAACTGCTTTAGAGCTGTGCTTCTAACTCCTGTTTGCATCACAATTAACTTGTGGGCTTGAAAAGCATGATTGTTGGGCCCAGTTCATTTTCTGAATCAGTAGGTCTGGAGCAGACCCTGGGATATGCATTTCTATTAAGTTCCCAGGAGAAGATGCTGTTGCCCTGAGGGACACATTTTAGGAACTACCATCCTATAGAAAAAAAAGGCTTTGTGTCATAGGGAGTAGGAGAGGAAACTAACAGAACGTGGAGTCAAGGTGATAAGGAAAAGTCACTGCAGCCCTACCGCTCCCCCCTTTCCTGACAAGAATCTCCCGCCTTAGAACTGGAATCTGCGCCTCTGGCTCTGTAACCCTGCCCGCATGATTTCGTAACCTGCAAATTCTGCTTCTGTAACAACACTTGCTTAGTTGCCTAAAGTAATGGAAAATTCCACCCACCAACTCGCTAGCCAATGAACAGAAGCCTGCAGACCCCAATAAAAACTCCAGAAAACTGGGGCTGGGGACCCAGAATTTGGAAACCGAACTTTCTTCTGGGCCCTCACCCGTAATAAAGCCTAGTTGCTCGTCTTTCTCCGAGTGCCAGTCTGGGTTTTTCATTGTGACAGCCGCAACAAGAGTATGAGTGAAAACAGTGGGAGAGAGCTGGCCAGCACAGATGAGTACTTCTCTATTCCCGTCGCCGCTGGCCTGAAGCACTTCTGGGGCTGTTCTAGGCGTCGTGGAGGTCACAGCATCTCGATGGTGCCTCTTTGTCATGACAGCCCCGGGTCGGGAGGTGTGGCCGGGGTGCCAGGGGCGTGGCCGGCCATAGGCTCGGGGCTTTGCCCTGCCGGGGATTTCCGGTGCAGCCCTGGAGGCACCCGCTTGGCCTTTTTGCAGGTAGTCGTGGTCCTGAGGTTTGGGTGCAGGCGTCGCGGGCCCTGACGTTGAGTTTTCTCAATGGCGCCTGGGGCGCTCGCCCTCCTTGGTGATACCACGCAGCCTGATCCGGGCTTGTTTTACGATCTGGTTGGGGAAGGGGGTGGAGCCTGTTTCTGGCCTCTCAAGGCCTGTCCTGGGGTGGGCGGGACAGTGGAGCCTCCAGGCGCCATACTCCGAAGACCGCTCAGGCGCTCTTCACGGCGAGGGGGGCGGGGCCTCCTGGGGCGGGGCTTCACGGGAGCGAGGCGTCGGAGGGCGGGGACACCGGAGGGCGGAGGAGCTGGAGGTGGGAGCAGGATGGGCTGAGATGGTGTCGGGGGCGGGGCCGTGGCCGGCCGAGGATGGGTGGGGGGTCAGTGCCCTGCCCCATCCCGTCCTAAGACAGGCGGGTTCCTTGGTGGGGAGGTGCTGGGTGCTGGCGTTGCTGCTGCCTGGGTGTTTCTTTGGGGTCCCTGAGGTTTCAGAGGGTTTTGTTTTCCCTTTTGCTTCTTTTTTATTTTGAAGTGGGGAAGCAGAAGAAGGGAGGGAGCCCGTGTCTCTCAAAGGCCTTTCTCAAGTCCCTGGCCCAGCTCTGAGATACTTATAACATTTTTTTTAATTTTGAAGGAATTTCAAGATTAAATTTAGAGAAGTTGCACAACCAGGACAAAGAACTCATTCTCTTCACTCAGGTTCCCTGAACATTAACCTCATTTTACCCAAGGACAGTACAGTTAGCAAAGCTAGGACTTTGGCATTGATACAGTACTGTTATGTACAGACCATAGTTGTGTATCTTTACTTGACAGTCCAGTTCAGGATTGAGTTGTCCTGTCTCTTTGGAGAAATTTACATGTTAAACAGTGGGAGCCACCTACTGCCTCCTCAACCTGTCTTCTTCAGAGTTGCCCTCCTGCCCAGGAAGCTCTAGATCTCAAATAAAGACGTCTTGTTGTTAGGTGCCAGTGACAGTTGAGACTGTCCAGCTGGGCCTTTGGATGTCTTTGACACAGATGACCACACCGGGCTTCTTGACCCAGGTGCCCCGTGGCCACCAAGCCTCTTGTGGTTCCCCTCCCACTCCCTCCTACCTCTCAGGCCATCCTCCAACCTTCTCTCTTTGGTAACCCTGGCATAGCTGCAATTTTGTACTTACTTACCTGGCATCTAGTAGACACTTGAGATGTTTACTGAGTGGATGAAGAAGTGATGGGGTACTTTATTTGACTGCCCAACAGCATCTCTGGACCTTAGTACCATTGTGACTTTGTTTTACTTTGTAGAGGCACTTGTTACCCCTGTCCCATTACTCTCTTGGTTCTGCAAGCCCCCTCAAGAAGGTTGGAGGGCCTGGGGAGCAGGGAGAGGGAGAAATGGACTTCTGTCACCTTTCATCTGCTCTGGTTGAGTCCACTGTGTTAGACTATCTACTGAAACACATTTCCTATGCAGGGCTTCAGAGAATCTTTAAGAATCTGTTTGATTAGAATCAATCATATCAAGCATTCTGGTTATTTTCTGAATAGCTGTCTGAAAGTAAAAAAGTAAAGATGAAAATAAAGGCCTGCTCCAGGATGAGGTGGATGGGGTGCTCAGCAGCACAAGTAGTTCATTTCAGTGACAATTTATTGAGTGTCTGTTGCATGTCAGGAGCCAGGCTAGCTTCTGGGGATAAAAATATGCTCTGACATTGAGGAGTACATAGTAGGTCATTTCAGTCTAACCTGATAAGAGGTGTGATAGAGAAACCCTTGATGGATGGAGAAAGATGTTTTAGAGCATGGACCGAGGCCAGGTTGAGGATACTGGGGAGATGCTAGGGGACCAGGCTGTGAGTGGCCTTGACCTTCCTCTGGAATCAGGTTGAATGGTGACCTGGGAAGTTTCTCAGTAGGCTCTGAGGACAAGTTGGTGTTGGAATGACCATCACCAGCTCTTGGTGCATGGACGAAAGCCTGCCTAGGACACAACAGAGGAAAGATGATGAGCTGGCAAAAGGCAGAGCATTTGTGAAAGGGTACTACAGTTCACACTCCCTGAACCAAACTGTGAGCCAGACTGGGTAAGAAGTCAGAACGTTTGAATTTTATGAAATGCGGAAGTGCCCCTTAATCGAACATAGTATTTCTGCAGCAAGATGTATGGATATCTATAGTATGTGGTATCCTTTGAGGACTCTAAGGAACCTCAGACTTTTGAAATGCATTCAGTTTTCAGTACACTTTTGGATTTAGGAATTTGTGTGATAGGTTGAGGATCTGAAATGATAGCTGACACATATTGAACTCTCATTATCCCTCTTACAGGCAAGGAAACAAGGCATATGGAAGGTAAGAGACCTGCCCACAGTCACAGCCTGTAACCGGTGGCTGTATTGTCCACATTCTTATGAGCTACAGGCTTGTGAACAGGCTTGAAGGACCATGGTCTTTCTCCTACACTTCAGACACCTGGTCTCTGCCTGCGCCCCACCTGCCGAGGGAAGGCAGAACAGAGGGGAGGCGGGAGCATCACACATGTCTCGTCCCCTGATGGGTATTCACTAGGGCACATAGGGACTTGTGGGAATGTGTGATCCATGACGTCTAGAAGCCTGTGGTCTGGATAGGAGGTGAGCTTTTCTCACGAACTGTAGAGAAAGTTAAGAACTATGCCAGGCATCCCACGGAGGAAGTAGGTGGTCTGAGGTGCTGGACAGATGTGCTGTGTTGTGTGCTAGCAGGGCTTGAGAAAATTCAGGTAAGCTACTCCATAAGGACTATGAGAATTCTTATAAGGGACACAACTGCTGGATGGGAGGATGACTGCATTCTGATTTTCTTCCTCTAGCTGTGCAAGCTGTGTGTGCTGTGAAGAGCTTCTGCCTGCCACTCCTTTGTCACTGCAGGGCAGCTGCCCTGTGGGGCTCAGGCAGCATTGCTGGGCCATCTCAGTACTTGCCCACATGTTTCCTTGAAAGTGGCCATGTACCTGCATATGTGTGTGTGTAAAATGTGCATACACAAATACATAAAATGCATTGGAGCAGTTTAAAGAGTAATGAAGTGACTTTGAATATCTCACCCCATTTAAGATATAGAACCTGATGAAAATCTTAAAAACTCTATTTGCCTGCCTCAGTCTCATCTTTTATTTACAGATTTAACCACTATTCTGAAGTCCATCTTGATCCTTTCATTGCTTTTCTTTATAGTTTTGCCAGGTATATATTTCCAGATTATATATTGTACAGTTTTGCTTAACTTTTTGGGCTTTGTAAAATGAAATCACACTAAAAGTAATCTGATTTTTTTTTTTTCTTCCTCAGTGTGATTTTGAGATTATTCTTTTGTGTTGTGTATGGCTGAAGCTCTTATCCACTGTCTGGTATATTCCATTTCACCCATTCTGTTGATGGCCCTATGAGGTGTCTCTAGTTTTTTGTTACTGTAAATAGTGCTGCAGTGGGCATTCTTGTCAGTAACTCCTGGTGCATAAGTGTGGTAGTTCCTCTAGGATAGCGGATTTCAACTGGAGTGAGGGGTAGGAGAGGGGTGAGGATGTTTGGCAGTGTCTGATTGATTGTGAGTTGTAGCCACAGTGGCAGCCCAGTCAAGGAAGATGTTAGACAAAGCCTAGACTAAGCCATTTTGGTTTCACAGCTGGGAGGTGAGGTGCTACTGGCATCTAGTGGGTAGCGGCCAGAGATGCTGTTAAACTTCCTACAATGCACGCACAAAAAAGAATTATCTGCCCCCAAATGCCAGAAATGCTGAGGTTGTGAACCCTGCTTTAGGGTAAATAGCTGGGGTTGAGATTGGTGGGGGTATGGTTTGGGCGTGTTCAGCTTTAGTAGTTACTGCCATGTCCCGAGTGTGGCAAGGAGCTGTGTAAAAATGAGAGCTTCCTGCCAAACTGAGGTGGATTCCAGACCAGAGAAAGACTCGGATAAGTCCAGCTTGGTGAGTAATGAATTTATGTGGGGTCCTCATCCTCCGTGGTAGGCCAGACAGCATTTTCCAGGATCAATCATCATGCTCACCACAAAACTAGAGGGGTGTTTTATAGTGCACGTCCATATGCAGGTGGGGAGGCTTGTGAAGGGCAGCGGGACTTCTAAAATAAGATTTACTGATCAGTCACCAGTTCACAACCAGTTCCAAGGCTTGCCTTTTTAACTACTCAGGAATGCTGCTGCAGTTTTGGGAGGAGGAAAGAGCAGGAAGGATTGAGGAGGGGATACAAAGTCCTATGCCACTATCCACTGTCTTCCCACAACTTTCAAGCACCTCTTTTGCATGAAGTTCTGAAGAGGGGTATAAATGGTAGGACTGTGATTCAAGGCCACAGCTTCAATATAAACAAGACAAGCAATACAGGAGTCTGTGGGCTCTGGGAGTTGCCACCTAGAAGGGTGGCTCTTATTTGCAGTCTTTAGCCTATTACTCCAATTTGTCAAAGATAAGGGAAGGATTTTCCAGGGGAGACGAGAGATGTCCAATGCTGGCACATGTCCACATTCCCAGCAGTTTGATTGTGGGTGGTTCCCACAGTGGCAGCCCAGTCAAGGAAGATGTTAGACAAAGTCTAGACCAAGCCATGTGAGCCTGGAAGAGAGGCCTAAGGGCACAAGCACAGATGTTTAGTGGGTACCTGGAGGGTGAGTAAAATAACAGTGGAACATTCTCCCATAGGCCTACAACATTTGTTGAGGATGGGCAAGATCCGGGCTAACAACACCACATGCTCCTGTGGCAGCTCCTCTATGGCCACTCTAATTGTGTAGCCTCAGAGCTGCTTCTTCAGCACCTTTAGAGCTGGGTTCCTGGTGTCAGAGTCACTTAAAAATTCTAGGTTATACACAAAAAGCAGAGCCCAGGAAGAAATGTGACTACTCCAAGAACTTATAGTCTAGGCCCTAATTTCCTTATGAATATTTTAAATAAATCTATTTCTAGAGATCATTATAACTTCAGACTATACTAGAAGATTTGTTTTGTTTTACTTTTACACTTTTACCAAGATTATGTTAATCAACAGGTATTTTACTTCACATTAAAATGAATAGCTTCCATACTGTTTGTTGTAAGATACACAGTGTACATGAATATACTTCAGCAGTCCAGGAAAAAACTTTTCTCAATTATTTTACAAAAAACAATCCCAATGGAATCAAGATTATTTTTCCCCTACCACTACCTTAATATGCAGTTTGAGATGGTGTCAGGTTTCTCTGTTATGAAGTTACTTTTTGTTGTCAATATCAACTCACAGATTTCTACTTAATTATGGCTTCCTGGAATCAGCTATTTACATGGAAATCCTTCAGTTTAGAAAATGATTTTATAAACTTCCTACAGCTTATAACTTCCTATAACCTCTTATAACCATTTATAACCATTTAAACAGACTAGTTACTTCACCTTTAGAAAAATTTCACCTTTAAATAAGCTTATTAAATTACAGTCAACATTAAATGGAAATTTACTTTCCCTAACCCTGTACAACTTTTCATATCCATTCAGGTCTTGTCCTACATAGTCCCCCTCTCATGAAAACAAGCTGTTTTATCTTAGGACAAAAACACACTGCCTTAAACAAGCTTACTGAATTTTAGTCAGCATTGACTATGAATTCACTTCCACAAACCTTTTACTTCTTTCCATATCCATTTAAGTCTTATATCTCTCAGTCAGTTTTATAAAAAACTAGTAGTTTCACTTTAGGATAGAACTATAACACAAACAGTTTTCATCATCTAAAAGATCTAATACATATAATACTATACTAATTTATTTTATTACTTTTTGTATATACCCAGTTGAAACTGTTGTAGCAGATGTAACGAAAACCCAAGTGGCACTTTGAGGGGCGGATGAATGAAGTTTTATTATGTGCGGGCTCAGAGAAGAGTCAAGTCTCCAAAAGTGCCCTGTCTTGATTTTCATAAGTTTATATAAGAACTCTAAGCAGGCAAATTCCTAAGCAAGGGGGCAGGCAGGGTTACAAAAGCAAAAGGAGTGAGGTTAGCTTATCTTCCTAAAGTGGAGGGCTATTAGGGAGCAAAAGAGTCATTATCTGTTTAGAGTTGTATATTCCAGTTGAAAGGGGCAGGCTGGAAGTGCCTATCTTCCTAGATGTGGATTCCAGGGAGAAAAGGGAGGAAGGGAGGAAGGGATGGAGGGGAACTTATTTTCCTAAAGTTGTGGGTTTCTGCTGAGAGGGGGTTAGGGCCCAGGCACTTTCTTTATCAAAGCAATTATTGTTCATGTAAGAAATGATTTTTTTCTCTTCCTCTATAGGCAGCTAAAATCTGTTTTCCATAATATTATATAATTGTGAAAAATCACAAAAGCCTTCTATCAGGCTCTGGAATATATATATGTTATAATTGTTTAATTTATTTCAATCATAATTTAGAAAAAGTTTTCAGTATCTTTCAAGGACATTTTCTTAGTAAAATTTGGTTTTTAGATTATTAATTACTGTCATCTGAAGGCTGTTAACAAATTTAAATTGTAGAATTACAGGGATCAGCTATGTGAACCAAGGTTTATTCTATAACATTCCCTCTGTCTCTGTTACTCTTAACTCCCAGGCCAGTAGACAGAATTCCAAGCTAAACTCACAACTCCCCATCTTTTCATATAACCCTTCCCCCAAGCTCTCTCTGCTGGATTTAATGAAAGCCTGGAAATTAGTCAAGGTTAGGGGAAGACACGGGGGCGCTGATAGGTCAAGGAGCCTAGGAAAACCTTTTTCTTCTTCCAATAGTTTCTATATTCAGGTTTCTATATGGCCTTCTTTTGATCCTGCTCTGTTTTTCTAATTTGGGGCTCCAAGAGTACTCATTTACATATGTGTAATGAGTACATATGTAAGCATTTATTTAATTTTTAGCAATTTGAATAGAGCTCTCAAGTATTTTAATTCTCTCTATTTCACAAATAAAGAGTTAGACACACAAACAGAAACAATATTTACTAGTTTGACTCATAATTCTCACTGCTTTTTTATGGTTGTGTTCAGGTTTTCCATCATCCCACACCTGTAGTTTTTAAACCTTTTAAGATCTCCTCTGGCGTCAGTGTTGCCTGCAGTGTGCAAGCTTGTTCTTCGAAATACTTTTATACAAAAAAAAATGGGGAAAAGGTTTTCTGGGCACTGTTTGGTTAACAGGTTTTTAGCAAGGGAAATGTACTCTGGAGGCTATGCTTTAAATATTTTGGCTTAATTCAGTAGTAAGGCTCCCTTCCCCCTGGGCCCTTCTCTTCCAGGTTCTGTTGGTTAAACCCAGCCATCCTATGGGGCTTTCTAACTCCTTACGAATGTCTCCCATCCCTTGAGGGATGGGTGAAGGGGTCTTAACCTTTTGTTCTAACCCTGCTCTAATTGACCTCAGTAGTGACCTTTGCCCTTGAAGCACCAGCTTTTCTCAATTTGGCCTTTAAGGAAACCTGAGAGACTTCCTGAGTTCCTGCACTACTTCACCTATTCCCTATAAATTTCAATTGCAAGTTGGAGCAATTAAACTTATTATCTTCTTTTGGGTCTCTGTAGAGTGGGATATATTTTCCCAGTTATATAAATCTGACATGGGGAATAGGGTAAGGATGCACACAAATTCTTTGTCTATTCCTAGAGGCATTTCCCAGAGTAGAAATTTTGCTGAGTCAGAGGCTGATTTTAGAGAGCCATCTTGGCTGAACTGAGAGACGGGATTCTTCTTTACTGAACCCTACCCCAGCCATTTTCCTCCATTTCTCTAGCTGTTCTGAGAGACCTGTCACTAAAATGGAGGTGGAAGTCTGCATATTCCTTTCTATTTGTACCTCTTCTCTTAATTTCTCTGTCTTCCTTGAGACAGTCTGCTGTGGCTAGTCATACAACCTATAACAATGGCTAGCTGAATCCTGCGGCAGTGCATCTGCCACCCTTACTAAATTTCAAAATCTTTTGTCCTTGAAACACACTGTTTAGTCCATTTGGCCTCTTCGGGGTGTCCCTGTACTCACACAGTGGAGCACAGCAGTTAAGTAAGCTGGCGACCCCACCCCACTTGGAGGTAGCAGGCCACCCCGAGATATTCCCTCCTTGGATTCCCTGCCCCAGCTCATACTTTGGTCTGAAGTACCCTGCCAACTACACCAATTTGATAATGAGCAAGTGTGGTTTCCTTTTCCCAGTGCACCTTAAAGACTAATTCCTGAGGCACCGAGGTTTCAAAGAGAGAAAGAGCTTATTTGTTTGTATAAGCAAAGGAGGCCAGTGGCCTTGTGACCCCCAAAACTCCCTCTTGGATCTGCAGACATTCTATTTTATAACATCAGGATGCTATTGAGTAATTGGGGTTGAGAAGGCACATGTTCCTTCATTATAAACATTAAGGGACTGAACAGGATGGAGGTGGGCACTAAACCAGGGTATGTCACAAGGTTCTGGGATAGCAGAGTACAGAACAAAGGTCAGTTACAAGGTTTTCCATATGGATATTAAACAGAGGTCAGTTTAGAATTACCATCACATTAGTAAGCTTACACAAAGGTGAGCCTAGTTCTGGAAAAACCATAAACAAGGATAAGGTCAGTCTAGAATTACCATCACAATAGCATACACAA
>JAQZBX010003061.1:0-67539 GCA_029593785.1 Cabassous unicinctus
GACACGAACAGACATCTGCACACCAATGTTCAAAGCGGCATTATTCACATTGCCAAAAGATGGAAACAACCCAAGTGTAAAATATGGTATATACATACAATGGAATACTATGCTGCAGTAAGAAGAAATGAAATAGATATGCATATGATAACATGGATGAATCTTGAAGACATTATGCTAAATGAAGTAAGCCAGACACAAAAGCGCAAATATTGCATGGTCTCATTAATATGAATGGAATACAACAATAAAGACAAGGATTTAAAACCTGGAATATAGGTTATTAGGAGATAAGAAGAAGCCTGGGAAGGACTACTGATCCTTAATGTATGTAGAAGTTTTTGTTAACTTGACTGTAACAGTGTAAAAATGAATAGAGTTGATGGTAATACATTATAGTAAGTAGCAGTTGGTTTATAAATGGGAATGTGGTTGGAAAGTGTAGTCTAGGGATGTAAATATCTATTGAAAGAAAGCTGGAGAATAATCTAGGGACTGAATAACACAGTGAACCCAGAGTGGATGAGAATTTTGGTTGATGATACAGCTTCAAGAGTATCCTTCTGTGAGCTAGTGCAGATGTAAGTCACTATTTCAGGGTGGTGGGAATGTGAAGAAGCATGGGAAAAATACAATTGGTATGACCTATGGACTGTGGTTAATGGCAATACTGTAATATTATTGCATCTATGCCAAAGATGTACTGTGTTGATAATGGGGGAGTATGGAAAAAGTGTGCCAAATGTACACTATGGACCATGGTTGGTGGTAATAGAATGATGATATTATCTCTTAATCTGTAACAAATGTTCTACCACGGTGTGGTGTGTTGATGAAGGGGTGTTGTATGGGAATTCTACACATGTGCATGATTGTTTTGTAAGTTTACAACTTCTGTAATAAAACTATGTTAAAAAATAATAATAAGGTGGGTTGGGGGGAAATACACCAAATGTAAGATATGGGTTATAGTTAGTAGTAATATTTTGATGATATTCTTTCATAATTTGTAACAAATGTTTCACAACAATACAAAGTATTAGCTGTGGGGTGATGTATGGGATCCCTGTATGACTTTATGCATATTTGCTTTGTAAGTTAACAATTTTTATTATATACTCATTGTTTATGTTGTTCATGTATGAATGATATACTTCAATAAAATTTTTGAAAAAGTAAAGTAAGATTGCAAATAAAAAAAATGTGTAGGTACTGACCAAAGCATTATTTTGAAACTCAGGAGTTCAGAGGAACACTGTATAGCATCCAGGGGAGAGCAGGAGGAAGGGGGTAAATTATGGTAAAAAACAGTAAATTGCTCTGTCAGCAAAGCAGCTATGGATACCCATCTCTCACTTGTGGCATGCTACCATGGAGTCCAACCTCTGGCTAGCTTGCTGGTGACAGAAAAGGACATAAAAATCTACTTCTCCAAGAACAAAAGTGGACATGGCAGATCACTGATCAAGGCTGTTTGCTAGTGACTTTGGATTGCTGGGTACCTGGCCCTGAGAGCAGCTATTGTCTCAACTCACCCCAGACATGGGATGGAGGAGACTAAAGATGCTACATGATGCTTCCTCAGGGCTGCAGGAGACAGTTAGTTGTAAGGTTGCATTTGCACAGCAGGCGAAGAAAGCCCAGCTTTGGGAGCCATGGAAGAAGCTCTTGGTGCCTTTCCTGATCCCCTCCCCTTCATGGGTCCCTCGCCCTGTCTTGGCTGGGAAAAACTGACTTGGGAAACTTTTCATTGGCTTACCCTTCCTCCCAAAATTTGGCCTCTAGGCAAAAGCAGCTTGAGCCAAGGAAAGGAAGATAAGAAACTATAGAAATGTACAATATAAGGCACAGTCTTGCAGGCATCAAGCACCTAGGAGAGGGATGATTGTCCCCTGGGAAAGTTGGGCATAACTTCCTGATAAGAAGTTTGAAGCTCAAAAAAATCTGACTTATCACCTGCTGGGTACAAAATCAAGAAATAGACATATCAGGAAATAAATCCCAGAGTTTACGTTTTAAAATATTAAATTGTAGTGTGCAACAAAAGAATACAAGACAAACAAAGAAACAGGAAATGATGGTCCATCTGAAGAAAGAGGATTAAAAACCCAGAAAACACTAATGAAACAGAACAGAATATAGACACCAAACAAAGCCTTTAAAAAAAGATCTTAACTGTGCTCAAGGAGATGAAGGAAAATACAAAAAAAGAACTAAAGGACATCAGGAAAACAGTGAATGAGAAATATAAGAATCTTAATAAAGAGACAGAACTTCAAAACAAAAAACAAAAACAAAAACAAAAACAGAACTACTGGAGCTGACAACCAATATAACTGAAATGAAAAATGCTGAAGAGGGTTTCAAGAGCAGAATGGAGCTGACAGAAAAAGAATCAGTAAACCTGAAGACAAGACACTTGAAATAAGTCAGGCTAAGGAGCAGAAAGAAGAAAGGATAATAAAAAGTGAAAATAGCCGAAGACACCTGTAAAACACTATCAAGCATATCGGTGTACACATTATGAAAGTACTAGAAAGAGAAGAAAGAGAGAAAGAGACAGAAGGAATAGTCAAAGAAATAATGACAGAGAACTTCCCAAACTTAGCAAAAGACATGACTTTGTGTATCCAAAAATCCCAGAGAACAACATGAAAAGGAAACATGAAGAAAAATATACCCTGTCAAAAGCAATCACACTATCAAATGCAAAAAACAAGGAGAGAGGTCTGAAAGCTGCAAGAGAAAAGCAATGCATTTTGCACAAGGAAATTCCAATTAGATTAAGTACCAATTTCTCATGAGAAACCACGGCGGCAATAAAAAGTGGGTTGAAATGCTTAAAGTGCTGACAGAAAACCACTCCCAACAAAGAATTTTATATCCAGGGAGACCTTCTTTCAAAAATGAGAGATGAAGATCTCTCTAGATAACCAAAAGCTGAGGGAGTTCATCACCACTAGACCTAACCTACAAGCAATGCTAAAGGAATTTCTGCAGATTGAAATAAAAGGACACTAGGCCATGGTTAAAAGTGGCATAAAGAAGTAAAGACCTCCAGTAAAGGTAACCATGTTGGGTAAATATAAATGTCTGTATTACTGTAGTGCATTGTTTGATATATAACTCCACTTACAGGTGCTAAATTGAAAATGCATGAAAAGTAATGAAAATTTTTGGTTTTTGGCATAAAACATGCAAAGATAAAGCAGATAACAAAAAAGGTAGGACAGAGCAGTATGGGAAAATTATATCTGTATACAATTGAAGATAAGTTGTTATCAAACCAAATGTGATTGCTATATATTTAGGATGTTTTATTTTAACCACATGGTAAACAAAGAAAATGGATGAAAAATACATCTAGATAGAAAAGAGAAGGCATACAATATGGTACAACATGTAAAAGCAAATAAATTTAAAAAGTTGGCATTAATAGAAGAACTGAGGGACAAAAAAAGGTATAAAACATACAAAGGCTAAATAGAAAATGGCAGAAGAAAGCCTTGCATTAGTAGTAAATTAAAATGTAAGTGTTAAGAATAAACTCTCCAGTCAAAAGACAGACATTGGCAGATTTGATTAAATATAATGAGCCAATAAAATGCTATAGGCAAGAGACACACCTTAAATTCAAGACATGAGTAGGTTTAAAGTGAAAGGATATAAAATATAAACCAAGGAAGCAGTAACCAAAAGAGAGCAGGGGTACCTATATTAATATAAAATAAAATGGACTTTAAGTCAAAAACAGTTATAAGGGATGTAACCGTTGGCCAATTTGATGTAATTATGAATTCCAAAAATATAATTGGATCATGCTTATAAACTGATCTGTTAATCTGGGCATGATTAGGTTATGATTAGGGTGTTGAGCCCCACCCCTTGGTGTGTGGGGAATCAAATATAAAAGGTATGGCAAGAACAGTTTGGAGAAGCAGTCTTTGAGAAGCAGCTTTGATGTTGGAAAGAAGGCCCCAGGAGAAGAGAAGTGAGCCATTCACCTGATCGCCTATAGCTGACCTTGTGGAGGAAACAGGAGCTAAGCCCGGAGAGAAACGCAGGCCCGGGAAGAGAGGAACCCAAGAAGCCTGAACACTGGGCAAATGTCGGCAGCTGTCTTGCTCCAACACGTGACAATGGACTTTGGTGAGGGAAGAAACTTATGCTTTCTGGCCTGGTAACTGTGGACTTCTACCCCAAATAAATACCCTTTGTAAAGACCAACCCATTTTTGGTATTTCACATTAGCACCCCTTTGGCTGACTAATACAAGGGACAAACACAGTCACTATATACTTATAAAGAGGATAAGTAAACAAGAAGATGTGATAATTATAAATGTATATGCACCTAAAAGCAGAGTCCCAAAATATATGAAGCAAATACTAACAGATTTGAAGGGCAAAATTTACAGTTCTACATTAATAGTAGAAGCCTTTAATACTCCACTTTCAATGATGCATAGAACATCTAGTCAGAAGATCAACAAGGAAATAAAAGTGAATGATGCTCTAAACCAACTAGAACTAACAGACATATACAGAATCCGTCAACCCCGCCCCCCCCAAGAAAAAAGCAGAAAACACATTTATCTAAAGTGGGCATGGTTAATTGTCCAGGATAGACTGTATGTTCAGTCATAAAACAAGTCTCAATAAATTCAAAATATTGGAATCATACAATGTATAATCTCTGACCACAAGGGAATGAAGCTAGAAATCAATAATAGAGGGGAAAATGTAAAATTCATAAATATGTGGGAATTAAACAATATACTCCTAAACAACAAAGGAGTTAAAGAGAAAACCAAAAGCAAGATTAGGAAGTGTCTTAACGTGAATGAAAATGAATATACAACATGCCAAAACCTATGGGATGCAGCAAAGGCAGTGCTGAGAGGCATATTTATAGCCCTATATTAAAAAAGAAGACATATGTCAAATCAGAATCCTGACCTCAAAACTGGAAAAACTAGAAAAAGAAGAGCAAACTAAACCCAAAGTGAGCAGAAGGAAGGAAATAACAAAGATTAGAGCACAGATAAATGAAGGGAAAAAAAAGAGAGAATTAACAAAACTAAAAGTTGGTTTTTTGAAAAGATCAATAAAATTGACAAACCTTTAGCAAGAATGACAAAGACAAAAAAGAGAAAAGATATGAATAAAGAAAATCAGAAATGAAAAGGAAGACATTACTAAGAAACCTGCTGAAATAAAAAAGAATATAAGAGTATACTATGAACAACTGAATGCCAACAAATTAAATAAACTAGATGAAATGGACAAATTCTTAGAAACACACAAACTACCTACATTGACTCAAGAAGAAATAGCAAAGAGACTGCACTGGTAATCAAAAACCTCCCAACCAAGAAAAGTCCAGGACCAGATGCCTTCATGGGGTAATTCTGCAAACATTCCAAAAGACTTTATTCCAATTATGCTCAAATTCTTTTAAAAAATTGAATAGAAGGGAACACTCACTAGTCCATTCTATGAGTCCAACATCACCCTCATACTTAAGCCAGATAAAGATACCATAAGAAAATAAAACTACAAACCAATATTTCTTATGAATATAGATGCAAAATACTCAACAAAATACAAGCAAACCAAATCCACAAGCAAATTGAAAGAATTATACACCCTAATCAATTGGAATTTATCCCTGTTAAAGTTTGGTTCAACATAAGAAAATCAGTTAATGTAATATACCACATTAGCACAACGAAGGAAAGAAACCACATGATCATCTCATTTGATGCAGAAAAGGCATTTGAAAAAATCCAGCACTCCTTACTAATGAAAACCCTTAGAAAACTGGGAGTAACAGGAATCTTCTTTTGTGTAATAAAGGGCATATATAAAAAGCTCACAGCTAACATTGTACTTAATGGTGAAAGACTGAAAACTTTCCTTCTAGTACCAGGAACAAGGCAAGATGTCCACTGTAACCACTGTTATTCAACATTGTACTGGAAGTTCTTGCCAAAACAATTAGACAAGAAAAAAGAAATAAAAGGCATGGAAATTGGAAAGGAAGAGGTAACACTTTCTCTATTTGCAGACAGCATAATCTTATACAGAGAAAATCCTTAAAAATCCACAACAAAGCCTCCAACAGGTAACAAATGAATTCTGCAAAGTTGAATTAATTATTTCATTGTTTGTTATATAACTCCACTTGGTGGGGTACAAGATCAACATGCGAAAATCAGTAGTGTTTATATACACAAGCAATGAACAATCAGAAGAAGAAATCAAGAAAATAATTTCATTCACAATATCAATTAAAAGAATCAAATACCTAGGAACAAATCTGATCAATGATGTAAAGGACTTATATACAGAAAATTATAAAACATAACTAAAAGAAAAAAAAGACCTAAATAAAGTGAAGGACATTTCTGTGTTCATGGATTGGAAGACTAAATATTGTTAAGATGTCAATTGTACCCAAAGCAATTTATTTATTCAATGCAATCCCAATAAAAATTCCAACAACATTCTTTGCAGAAATGGAAAAGCCAGTCATCATATTTATATGGAAGGCTAAGGGGCCTGAATAGCTAAAGCCATTTTGAAAAAGAAGAATAAAGTTGGAGGACTCATACTTCCTGGTTGTAAAACTTATTACAAAACCACAGTAATCAAAACAGCATGGTACTGGACAAGATCAGACATATAGAACAATGGAATTGAATTGAGAGCTCTGAAATCAGCCCTCACACTATGGTCAATTGATTATTCACAAGGGAACAAAGACCACTCAACTGAGAAAGAATAGTCTTTTCAACAAATGGTGGTAGGAAAACTGGATCTCCATTTTGGAAAAGTGAAAAAGAAAAAAAAAAGAAAAAAAGGAGGAGGATCCCTACCTCTCACATTATATACAAATCAACTCAAAATATAACAAAGATTTAAATGTAAGAACCAGAATGATCAAACCCGTGGGAAGAAAATGTAGGAAATTATCTTCAGAATCTTTTCTTAGGCAATGGTTTCTTAAACTTTTCTCACAAAGCACAAGCACAAAAGAAAAAATAGATCAATAGGACCTCATCAAAATTAAAAACATTTGTGCCTCAAAAGACTTTATCATGAAAGTACAATGACAAGTTATAATATGGGAGAATATCTGGAAACCACATATCTAATAAAGGTTTAATTTCCAGAATATATTTAAAAAACCCTTCACCTTAACAAAATAAAAGGCAAACAACTCAATTTAAAAATTCTCAAAAGACTTTAATAGATCGCTCTCCAAAAATATACAAATTGCCTGGAAGCACATGAAAATATGCTCAACATCATTCACTAGCCATTATGGAATTGCAAATCAAAACCACAATGAGATACCATTTCACACCCATTAGAATGGCTGATATTCCTCAGAAAGCTAAGTACAGAACTCCCATATGTCCTGGCAAACCCACTTCCAGGTATATACCCAAAAGAATTGAAAGGAGGGTCTTGAAGAGATATTTGCACACCGATATTCAAAGCAGCATTATTCACCATTGTCAAAAGATGGAAGCAACCTAAGTGTCCATCAACCAATGAATGAATAAACAAAATATGGTATATTCATTCAATGGATTATTACTCAGCCATAAAAAGGAATGAAGTTCTCATACATACAACAGCATGAATGAACCTTGAAGGCATCATGTTGAGTGATATAAGCCAGACACAAAAGAACAAAGATTGCATAATCTCTTTGATTTGAAATAATTAGAATAAACAAACTCATAGAGTGATAATATAGAATATAGGTTACCAGGGGACAAGGTAGGGATAAGTAATGGGAAGTTAAAGCTTAAAATGTATAGCGTTACCATTTGGAAAGATGGAAATATTTTGGTAATGGACGTTGGTGATGGTAGCACAACATTGTGAACATTATTAACAGCAATGAAATATATATCTGAATTTGATTAAAACAGGAAATGTTAGCTTGTATATATAGTACCAGAATAAAAAAAATTTTTTTTTAATCCACAGAACTATACTACGCAGGCAGTGAACCCTATGTTAAACCATGGATAATAGTACAATTATAAAACATGTTGTATCATCAATTGTAACATATGTTCCACACCAATACAAGGTGTTAATAACAGGGTCATATATAGGAATCCTGTATTTTATGCATTATTGCTCTGTAAACCCACATCTCTAACAAGGAAAAAGGAAAAAGGATAGCAGTACTTTCATCCATTTCTGTTGTGTGCTTACTGACATATTGGCTACCACTGATTTTGATTTTTCATTATTCAAAAAATTTTTCACACTTCTTAATTGAAAATGAGCTTTATATAGAACTGGAAGATTTACTTCCTCAGTATATCTATCTTTTCTAAAATAAATACTCATCTCTGAAACACTAAGCTTTTATTAGAATTTACAGGTCAATACTTACCAAGAAAGACTATTATTAGTAATTGTAAAAGAGAAAAATATTAATTTTCAGTCAAAGGCATTGTTAAACAAAGGATAATTTTAATAATCCCCACGGGTTTGGCAATATTAACAAATTCCTTCTACCCAAGACACAATGTTAGATACTGGGAATTCCTCGGGGATAACTCAAATACAATTTGCTAAGTGAAGCTGTTCTCCATTCCACCTATTTGATATAATTCCTAATTCTCCCTTAAGCAAAATTTACACTTGAAATATCTTTTCTAGGCAAGTAACATCATTCTCTCTATGGCTCAAATTTCACTTTCTATATAGGGCAGGATTTAAGGAGGTAAAACAACATTTTTCATAAAGACATTGTGATTGAGGATGAAGTAATGGAAAAGACAAGGGAGGGGTTTTTTTGTAGTTGAAAAAGGAAGATAAAAAAGAGATAGTAAAATACATTTATTGTCAAATGTTAAGAGCTGTTATCACTGGGTCCAATAAGAGGCTAATTATTTTCAAATTTATGTCATATTTAATGTAACCAGCATCCTGTCTCTGTGTTTGGGGAGTGAGACTACTGTGTGTTTTACTTTTGATATACTCACCTTTTCTAAAGACAAGGTCTTCTGCTTGTTCCCCAACTCCCTAAATTCTAAGATGCCTCCACAGTTCCTCTAAATATTTTAATTCGGGTGAGTTAAGTATTAACCCTAAACACTTTGACTTAACAATCAGATTTGAATTTCTGGAACCTGGATAGCATTACCTTCTTTCTTAGAATGTCAGCACTGCCAAAATTTGCAAATCAGCCTGCTTCAGAAAAGTTCAGGTCCGTGATCTCTAAGCAAGCTTAAACCTATCTATATGGAGAGGAATTTCTCTACTGCACAGGAATATCAAGTATCATAGACACAAGTTTAGAAACATTAAGTGTATTTACTCTTAGCACTTAAACTCTCAAAAGCAATATCAAAAACAATTTCATTGGAGGCACAGCGGAAGAACAAAACCACATACATCGAAATTCTGCCTTTAATAAACTTTAAGCATGTTCTCTAAAAGCCTGTGATAAATTTTGGCTATAATAACTGTCTCATTCTGAGGTACTACTGACTTATTGTGAATTTTTATTCTAGTGGATGTGTTGTAGTCTATCTCCATCAAATTTCTGCCACTTTCACTGCACAAGAGTCGTTTCCTAGAAATTGCCTATATTTCTTTGAGGCTAACCTGAACCCAACAGGAGCATCCCAAAATATATCTGACTTCAATAAATTGCTGAAAGGACAAGTGCTGAGGAAGTCAGGGACACGCCTACAGGCCATCTGCCAGCCCTTGCTTATCCCCTTCCTCAGTTTCTGTTGTGTGCAGATGTCTCCATATGTTTCCATTCTGCAGCCTGGAAAGACCATAAGTCTAATAAGACCTCACCACACCTTAAACCCGGACACCAGAAACAGGCAGCCCCAGCTGCTTATCAGGTGCCCAGGAACAAGCAGCCCCAGCTGTTTATCAGAGTGGTACCTCTCAGTGACAGGGCCCCCTCCCCCAGAGTTGTATAAATGCCCTTCCCTAGGGTAGCACAGATTCGTCTCTCCTCTCTGTCCCAAAGTGGGGCCTGTGTAGCCGCCATCCACTAACCTGGGAGAGCTGCCATGCTGGAATCTCTTCCTCTGCTCATTTGTACCCCTTGTGCTGTCTAAGTAATAAATCTCTCATTTGCTGAAAGTTTCTGCTGTGCCCCAACCTGTGTTCCCATGACCCACAGTGTAGCAATTTGCTCCACAACAAGGGCTTGCATTGCATTTTTTTTTTTCCTGTCGTTCAAATTGTTCTTCCACTTGATTATTAATTTAAAAAACCATTATAACTATTACTTGCTCACTACAGAGGGCATAAGCAGCCAGGAGCTAAATCCTCCTCAGTGCATATTTCATGTTTGTCTTAGGTTGTGTTATTTTGATATGGCTCCTGTAAATTCACTGTGTCTAAAGGAGGGCATTATCTATAAAGTATATCAGTATTTATCATTGAAGAGTAAATGCTATTGAAGGCTGGGCTAGAGATATCAAAATGAATAAACAAGGTTTTTTATCATTGAGAAGCTCATAACGTGCCACGGGAGACTGATAATTAAACAACTAATTAAAACACACTGGACAGTGTGCTGTAATAACTCTACCTAACACGTATTGAGTGCTTACTATCTTCTATGCACTGTTCTAGGCTAAGGAGACATGTTGTCTCATATAATACTCTAATAGCTTTAAGAAGTGTGTATTATTATTACTTTCACTTTACCGAGGAGAACAAAAGAGAAGACAAGGTGATTGCCCTTATTCACACAGCTAACAAATGATGGAGCCAGGATCAACGGAGACAAAGCCATGCTCTTAGTCCCCATGCTACAAATGCTATGTGCGTTAGGGATAGGGTAAGAAGTCAAGGAAGCTATCACACACAAAAAAATATGCATTTTATGCTGGGCTATGGATGAATTTGATGAGTGGCTAAAGAGAAATGATTATATTTGGAGGAAGAAATTCCCAGAGACCTGGTGGCAGACACAAGCAATTGTGAGCATTTAGGGGTGGGTGGAGCTATCATAGCTAAAGGGCCTAGTAGGGCCTAGTGGCAACCAGAGAGGCTAGACAGGAGTGGAGACAGGATATAGAGCACAATGAAGACCTTGCAAAGCCCTTTGGAGATTACTCTGCATAAAAAAGGAGTCATCAATGGGTTTTGAGTCTGAGAAACTCAACCATGTCTGTGTTTTAGAGGCAACCATAGTGGCTTGTGAAAGAGGGCAAGTGAATTCTAAAATTGAATCTGAGAACACATGTTCAGAGACTACAGAAGCATCTGAGTCATCCTTGAATGGTTGAGAAAATAATTATATATACATATATATCATATATAATCATAATGTGATTTTTTTATAAATTTATATATAGAAAGAGAGCAAATGATAAAGCAAATAGGGCAAAATGTTAGCAATAGGTGAACCTGGGTAATGAGTAGATAGGTGTTCTTTCTATTATTTAAATTATTTTTGCAACTTTTCATAAATTTGAAATTATTTCCAAATAAAAAGTTTTTCAAAGTGTAAATACAAACATTTTGAGGACTCAGTTCTGTTTCACAGTCATCCCCCAAATGCCAGTTCCAATCCAATTACCCTAGGAACATTCTTCTGAATCTTTAAAAATTATTGAAATAAGTGCTACAAGCCAAAGAACATTTTGAAATGACACTATTATTAATTGGTCAACTGAATATGCAACAGTCTGTGTAATCGGACTGATTCCCCAGGAACCACTAGAGGAGAGGAGGCAATCAGTGTAAGTGGGAATAGGAGAACTAATTGGAACACATTATCATGTTTTATTGGCCTACCAGTGGTGGAAGGACTAGTTGGAAATTGAGAAAGTTATTCTCTTTGAAGAGTTATTTTGGTAACTATTTTAAGGGTGCATTAACTATGTATTATGTTAGGAAAAAATTACTAAATTTGTCCAAATCAGAAATAGCTAGAAAAATTAGATGAGTAAAAATTAAGGCTCTACAAGAAGTATAAATATTGTGTTATTTAAAATAAGTAGTATTATTTTTATAATATTTTTATTTCTTCTGACTACTTGATCTCACCCAAGCCTAATAATCTCATGATGAAGACAGAACATATATAAAACTCATTTTTCAGATTGAGGCTCCCCAAGACCAAACATCTAGCAACAGTGGAAGTAGAAGTAGTTCTCTGACTAGGATGAGGTAGAAAGAATTGACTCAGATCAGTTACTCAACTACAAAATACAGAGTGGAATGCCCTACTTTTACACTGCTCTTCAATTTGATCATAATAGATAACATTTAGAACAAATTTTATTTTCAGATTTTTTCTAAAATAATATGAAATTGAGTTGATTCAATTCACTTATTATAGGTGTTCTATACTTACAAAGTCATGAAATGGACATATATATATATATATATATATGTATATATAATATATATATATCTCCTGGGTTAAGAGCCCTAGAAAAGACCCTACTCAGGGATCACAAAATATGGGAAAATATTTAATTAAAATTTGCCAAACACTCCTGCTGAAGGAAGAGGATAATGCATATTAAGGAATAGAGTACTTGCCTACATTGATTTATAAATATGCCTCATTCATTCAGATTTATTTATTTGATGACCTCAGTTACCCAGAACACAGACACAGCCATGGCAGGAAGTAAGCAAGTGTTACTTAAAATAATTTTATTAAAGTTTCAAGCTTAACACCTTGAAGAGTTTTCAGCTCCACTGAGAGTATTATTTTGAGGGAGGGTATACAATCCCAGAAGTTTCCAAGATGTTTGAAGAAAATTAGGATAATTTAAGTGGATGGAGACTTACTGAAAAAAAACATAGACATGTTACACAGACAGAAATAAGAACTAGAAAAACAGAAAACAGAGCAAATAGTACATTTATTAATCTATTACTTATTCATTAATGTAGCCATAATTTATTGAGTACCTTTTAAGTGTCAGATACGATATCAAGTATTGAAGAGCTCAGCCCCTGGTCATAAGGTTTTTCCAGTCTAGCAGAGTGACAGACAAGCAGCATACACTCTAGTCTTTGCCTTGTATCTGAATAGAACAAAAATTTCTTAATTTAAAAGCTTTGACAGAGATTGCTTGTGATCACCACTAGCCAAATGTGAGTTTTGAAAGAATTCTGAGGTGGGATGTGTTCTACGTGATGGTGGAGGTAGTAGATGGATGAAACCTGGATCTCTGAATGATTGCATGGAGGAGGGACTCCTCATTGACCCATACTGAAATGTAAATGAGGATTAAACCTTTACTGTGTTACACCACAACTACGGTGTAACATAGGTCAACTATGTAGTTATTTATTAAATAGTAACTATGTGCCAGGCAGTATTCTAGGTGCTTTCCCTCACGTTATCTCTTTTATCTCACTTGTATACATGATGACGACTCTGAATCATTATGACATTCAGCACATTTTAAAATGCAAAGATGGTAACACCTAGTGATGGCAAGGACACCAAAGGATGGGTACTCTCATATATTTCTAGTGGAAGTATAAAGTCCCATAACCTTTCTGAAGGGCAGTTTGACCAATTATATTACCTTTTAACTACTAAATCCATTTTTAGGAATTTGTTACTAGAAATATTATAGATTTATGCAGAGAGAGGAGGTTGAAGAATGCTTTAATTATGACAATTATAAAAAAGTCAAACATCCTAACTGAATAACAATGTGTATATAGTTAAAACAATTCTAATATATCCATTTGATGAAATATTACACAGCCATTAAAAATCATGCATTCTAAGAACACTTAATGATTAAATGTTCACAAATAAATGTATGTGGTCCATGCTAGATACAAAACAATTCAATATTTAAAATACACATTCAATTAAGAAGATGTAAAAGAAATAAACCAACATGTTAACATTTGTTAACAATTAACAATATGTTAATCTCTAGATCATGGAATTAGAATTAGACTTTTATTTTCTCCTTTACATGTTTCTGTATTTTCAAAATGTTATATAATGATCATGCATTATTTTTAAACTCAAAGTATATGTTATAAAAATAAAGAAGGCAAAGAAATTTCTAATCCATTTTTGAAAGGTTTCCACATAAACATGTTAAAATTAAAAAGTGTTAGTGTTTAAATCTGTAAGTTTTATTTATTTGGAAAATTCACTTATGTGAAACAGCTCATTCCCTCATGATGTTAGATAAGTGAGGTGTTATTACAGCATTTCTAAAAGTTGTTTACCATCTGTGAGTTTATTTTTTAATTGTCTGTGGTTTTCAAATCTAGGTTTAAAATTATTTCACATATAACTCTGACTTATAACTAATTTGATAGTTTTCATTTCTCTCCTGTTTTGGTTACACCGGAACTATTCAAGAAGAAAGTACTTCCTTATAATAATTACAAGATATCTCCACCATTTTACAGAAGAATCAAGTGAAGCCAAAGAAAGGTAATAGACACCAAATACCAATCAAGTATCAGTAGAGTGTCTGGCTCGTACTGGTTTTTACTGACTCATGAGAACCCATTCTGAGTATCTTTCCAAATTCCGCATCAGTGAAATTGGACAAGTTGGGAATATTTATACCTAGCAAGTCCTCAAACACTACAGCAGGCTTTTTATTTATTTATTTTTTTCCAGTGAGCCAGTTTATAATTACACCATTGCATGTAACTCAACAGTATGACTCTTATAATGGCGCTTAATTAACACAGGGCCAGGAACCTAGTAAATATTCAAAAAAGATGTCAATCTCCATAGCACATAGAAATCTAGACTTACAGTGTTCACTGGTGTTTCCCAAACGCCTCGAAGAGTGCCTGCACCATAGGTGCTCAATGAATATGTATTTCATGTTTTTACCAGACAATCTGAAGTGGTGACATTTTTCTCTCAACTCATCCTGCATAACCTTGACTTTATCTTTCCAGCCTTCCCTAGGACCTTGCTTATTTATTTCCCCCTCATACTTAAAATATCTTTCTTTCCTGTAGTTCCCTAAACTATTTTACTATTTCTAATCTCATGTTGACTGGCACATGATTTAGCTCCCTGCCAACACCACCAATGACCATCTTATTAACAATTTCAATATTCTTTCCTCCTCTTTATTCCGCTTTCTCTGGAACATTTTATACAGTTGCTAGAAACTTCCTTCTTGAAATTTCTTCTCACTAGACTTTGGAGTCACTAATATTCTAATTTCATATTCTCCCATATTTTCCTTTGCCATTTTTATTTTATTCTTTTATTTGTCCCTCAATCTAACAACAGGGTTTATCCAAGGTTTAGCAGTCATTGCTTTGGGCTTATTTCCTTTTGATTTCCTTTCAGTGTAAGTGTGGTTTCACCTCTCACCTCTAATACAAAAACATTCACTTCTTTGAATTCAGCCCTGTTCTTTCCTTAAGCTCAGACAAAGATTTTGAATTGCCTACTTGACATTTCCACCTGAAAGTCTAGCCTTTACATCAAATTTGTCTAAAACCATATTTATTATCTTTCTGGCAAATTCCCTCCCTCAGACAGCCCCAGTGTTTTTGTAGTTAGGTAGAGGGTTTCCTCCCTGCTGCCCTAGCTTGCCTTATCTCCCAGGATCTTTCTCAGCCCAGGGTTTACAACCTTGCTTCAAGATTAGTCAGTTGTCCTGCAAAGCTCATTCCTCTAAGAAGTTCTCAGGAACAAATAAAATAGATTATTCAGATTTGTGTGTGTTTGTTGTGTTTATTTTGTTTTCTGAGCATTAGGTTTTTAATATTGGCTCAGCCTACAAAACCCTACCCCCCTCTGTGATGCTGTGTCAGTTTCCTGAGTTGCAGGACACAGAACCCTGCAAGCATGGCAGCAGGCATGTCAACGGAACAAATCTTAATTATGCACTAATCCCTTTGAAATTCTTAATTCCTTCTGTGGAAGAGTTACTAAGCATATTACCAGGAAATAGAATTATGAAATATTTCCAGATAAAATTAAGCATCTACAGGTGAATTAAGAAAGAATTAAGCTTTGAAAGCTTACTTTAAGGAACAAGTTGAATGAATTGTGTTCATTCGTTGACACCTATGGATTGCCATTGTCTATAGGAGGCAGTCTAGAACTGAAAATAATTTAGAAAAAAATAATAGTAAAGATAAATAGATAATTGAAAATAAACCTTTGCCATTAAGGGCTTATCAAAAATGGTCTGGCCATATTCAATAATCATTTTGTTCATGCTCTCCTGAGGTATAGAACTGGAACTGATACTATGGAAGGTGGTTTGAGGAGTAACTGCATTTATGAAAGATTGTGTTAAATATTAAGAGATACCAGGCATCTGGAGTCAAGCAAGGCGTAAATTTTGACTACCACTTAGTTTCTGGGAAACTTTGGAAGATTGCTTAATTTCTCTGAATGCCATTTCCACATCTTAAAATTAGAATAAGAAAATTAATTACAGGGTTACTGTATGGATTAGACATAATATGCATAACATGCCTCACAATAGTAGACTCTCAGTTAATGTGAGTTATTACTTATGAAACTAGAGACTGTGAACTGATACACAGTAACAAAATGCCCATTGTCTCTTACTGCCTAAGAAACAGTTCTCAAACTTTTTGGTGTCTGCACTTCTTTACACTTTAAAAATTACTGAAGGCTCCAATGAATTTTATTTACTTAGAATATTATCTATAAAATTTATGATAATAAATATCAAATTTTGAAAATTTAAGAGTATTCATTTAAAAATAACAATAAACCCATTACATATTAACATAATTTATATATTTTTATACAAAATAATGGTGTTTTCAAAACATAAAGACTTCATGAGAAGAGTGACACTGGTTTGCATATTTCCAGTTGGGCTTAAAAGAAGACACCTAAAAGAAGATGTCCACTTTAACATTCAATCTGGTGAGATGTGCTGTTTTGGTTGAGGTCTTAGAAGAAAATCTGGCCACATAAAGGTAAGTAGTTGAAAGGGTTTAGGAACTCTGAAGGATACTCAGATCACACTTTAGAAACTGCTTACCTGAAGTTAGCCAAGAAAGCTTCTTGGAGGAAGTGAGTCCTAAGTCAAATCAATCATAGTAATGATGATGATGATAATGATGATGATGATGATGATTGAATAGTATTTGGCAAAGAAACTGCAAGAAAATATTCTAAGCAGTGGTAAAGTCTGAGGGTAAGGTTGGAATATGAAGTAGAATGTACCAAATTTAAAATGCTATGAAGAGACAAAGCTAGCAGGAGTAATTATCTAGACAGATGAGAACTGAGAAAAAATTAGAGATAAATTAGGTATTTGAAGGATAGGGAAGATGTGGGATGTTAAAGTTTCTGAATGCAATTGGAAATAAGTATATTATATTTTGATTTATATTTTCTGTTGATTTGTTTTCAAAATACTTAGAAAAAATAATGTTCTACTGATGGTTTTTAATAAGATGACTCTAGTGAAAATGTGTTAATTATTTAGAACAATAGATGATCACGGTGCTTGGGGTACATATAGAGTCAGAGACCACTTGCCAACATTCTAGGACTCCACAGGTACCTTCAGCCCATAGTTTGGTAACAACTGGTTTCTTTGCAAAGATAGATTTGAGCAAGTACAGTAGTCCCAGAAGGATCAGGACAAGGTGGAGAGTGTCCCTCTCCTATAAAAGAGTTCTGCACGACCAGAATTATAAACAGACCTCACAGAACATGGAAAGGATGCATGGTAGATGGCTGAAGAAAGCTAAGAAGACACAGCTTTTGAATTTGAATAGATCAAAAGAAGACATTTTTGGGGTTAAAATAAACCTCAGGAAAAAATAAATTTGAAAAAAAAAAAGAAAAGAGTTCATGTCAGTCATTTGAAGTGGAAGTGGATATTAAAACGGTGAATGAGAATAATAACCGCTGCAGGCAAAATAAGTTGAAACAAAAAGACAATGACCGTATACAGAGCAGTAAGTGGTTGTTGCATTAATCTGGGAATGAGGTTAATAGGTGGGAAGTTAAAGTCACCTTGGAGGAAGAATTATCTGAACAGTAGACTGGCAGAGACAAAACCAAAGGAAGAGGGGGTGGAGGGAGGGAGGAATTGATATGGATTTATAAGTCATCTTCCAGTGAAATGAACTAGCTAAGGGAATACAAGCAAAACACGAGAGCCTCAAGTCCAAGAGCTAAACTTTAAAAAACATTCAAAATAAATTAGCAAGAGCAATAAAGTCAGGGAGGAAGATGGGAAGTGGTCAAACCCAAGGGAGAAAATTTGGGGCAGAAAAGAGTGGTTTGGAGGACACAGACAGTTAAAAGGTCAAGAAAAGTAAGAATTTTGAATACCATTGGTACCTTGGTTGTTTTCAGCAGAAATGCAAATATTTATTGAGCGTTTAATATGTGCGGGACATTCTTTAGTAACTTTACACAGTGATACTCTAAAAGGGGTCAGTAGACTATGGCCAGTCAGCAAACTAATTGATATCAGCCTGCAGTGAGATTAGTACAGAAATGGCAGTAAGCATTAAGAAATCTTTACAGCAATTCAACATAGTAGCGTTGTCTACTGAACCTAATAATAACAATTCTTTTTTATTTCACATTTCATTTTCCTTGTAATTCATTTTTTTTTTTTTTTTGGTGCTTATAAAAGTATCAGTCTGCAACTGATGATAAATAATACAAAATAGCCCTTCATCATAGATAGTCCAAGAGGCATAGCTTTATATATATAATTTGTCTGATTTATTTCTCACAGCTATGCTATGAAGTAAGTGCTATAATTATGCCCGTTTTACAGATGAAATTGAGGCATTGAGCAAACTCACACAGCTACTAAAAGGTAAGAAATCTAACCTAGATAGCTAATGAAAATTTAGACCAGTGGGTAAAGAGGAGGAAAGAGCAGCATGGTAAGGGAAGACATTTTTCATAAAATATTGCAACATTCTTTCAGGGTAGAAAGAAAGCATTACATGGAGAAAGAATCTCATTTTCTTTGTGAAGGCCTGGAGCATGGTTCAATATCCGTGGACTAAAAGACAAGTGCTTATAAGACAATGACAAAACCAACTTGAAAATTTAAATTATGAAATTAATGCTGACTTGTGGGTTGTTATGATTATTCAATTTCTTAAATATGTATTGAAGGTCTACTGCATGTAAGACCCAGCACTAGGCAGAAAGGCAGGTACTTGAATCAGGTGACACTAATTGGGTGGAATAAATAATTTAATAACTCTAAACGTCACTTGCCTCCTCTATATAATGGCCATGATAATAGAATCTTTTGTCAATTGAGAAATAAACGATGTGGTACATGTAAAACTCAGCATGGTGCCTGGCTAATGCAAGGGCTCAAAATATTAATAGAATAAATGGGGTGGGCGGGGGAACTACTGCACTCAGGAGTCTATATTTTCCTAAGAGGATTAGATAACCTCACGGCAGGGTATAGTGTAAAATTCCCCAAGTGCTTACTAAAAGCTCTAACTGAATTTGGTACTTTACCACCCTTTTAACTCAAAATCAAGGATTTCAGCCATGCGTAGACAGTTCAATCTGTTTGATTGATTTCCTTACATCAAAGCTCATATAGGTGTTAATTGCTTGGAGGTGACTGGGAGAGGTATCTGACTTGGACCTCTCTGGTGCTCAATAATTTCTAGAGCAGACTCCTGTCTCTTCGTACTCCTGTTTTTCGTTCTGATTCATCCTGTTGCGGACGCTGTCCAGGTATCTCCAGGGAAAAGGCCTAAGTCTCTGTCACACCCAACTCTACAAGATTGTTGCAGATTGGACAGAGCTGTACTTGAGGTTCGGAGAGAGAGAATTACCAGACAACTCTTCGCAGGTGAAACGTAAGTATCAACTGGGGTTGGGACCCTGGGCCCAATGTCCATACCTTACAGACACTTTGTCTCTGTAAACCTCTCTTTTATTAGCATATATATCAAACACACTGATTATGACCAAATCAAAATTTATTTGCCCTTTATAGGCCCAACTTATGCCAGGGCCAGGGAAATAGAAATTCTGGAATAGAGACAATGGCAAGCTTTCCAAACAACCAATTGTTTGGTCTGTTCTACCCCCTACTAGTTCCCAGTTAACATCAATTAAAAATGTCCTGAATTCTTGAGCTCTGAGGTAATACTTGGCTTACAACATCCGACACCTTTATAGTTCAAGCTTAGCTGTCTTTACAGGAGAAAGGAATGCCGGAGTTTGAAAAATGGACAGAGAGTAATAGTTTTCATTTTAGTATTCCAGTTTATTTCTTAAATCATTTTTTATTTGTCTGCTCACCTCAACTGAGTTATAAGCCCATGGAAAACTTACAATTTTCTGGAGGACATGTCCATCAGTTTTCTTAGTTATGAAACATATATGCTCCTTTAATTTATATTGTTTCTTTCTTTCTCACAGTCTGCTTTCAGCCACTTTAGGACTATTTCACAAATAACTGGGAAAACCTACAATACACTAGTCTAAGTCCAAAGGGTAGTTACAGCACATGAAAATTTCTACATGAATTATAAAAATGCATATTCCCACTCTGAAATTTGCAATCAACTCTTATTACTACAGTGTCTGACCTTCATTAATAGTTCTTTAAATATTTGTTAATTAGCACACTAATTAACAAATATTGTTTTTTAAATTATTCTTTAGTGTGTGTATCTAAGAATTCTTATAGCAAAAATAATAATTCTAAAAAAATCTTGCTTCTAATATAATATATTTTAAATAATAGCTCAAAAATTTCCAATAACCCTGGATAACAGCTTTATAAATGAGGTCTCTGATTACAATTTCTTTTTAAATAAACTAAAAATATATGTGTGACACTATTGCAAAAAAGGGTTATTAAAGTGTTGAACTCCAAATTATTTATGTCTTGTCTCTCTTTCAAACCTATTATAAAGACTTTCTTGAAATGGGTCTGTGTATAGCTGATCATTACCACACAAACATTATCTTAAATACATTTCTGACAAGAGTTTTATTTTGTTTCTTTAAATACAATCAGACATTAATTTCCTGAAAACCACAATGAAACTGTTATCAATGACCCTCGAGTTCTTTAGGTGGAGGGATCTGGTGAAAGTGATATGGGAACAGTGTGGTAGACAATGTCCAGTTACTTATACAGCAGCCATTGCTCTCTCTCTTTCATGCTGACAGAGCCTGTCTCCCACTGCTGAAGCTAAGGGTGCTAGCTCCTTGCTTTACTAGCCTCCCATGCAGCTAGAGAATGAGTGTGTCAAGTATTCCAATATTGGCCAATGAAACCTGATCACCATGGGCCGGTGGCTTCTTGAAAGGTTTTTCTTCCCTAACTCAATGTGAAACAGTGAGGGGATAAAAGTCCTCCTCCTTCTGCTTTGGATAGTAGGATGTGAGAACATAATCCTTAGAACCACTGTAGCTGCCTTACAACCATGAAGGAAAAGCCAGGAGGATCATAGATCACCAATATCCCTGAATTGCTGAATTAAACAACCTTGGAACTTATATCTAGCCTTCTCTCTACACGGAAAAATAAATCCTCATCTTTAAGTCATTTTGAGCTAGACATTCAATAACTTGCTACCAAAAGAATCGCAACTCAATTAAGTGGACTGAGAAATGATTGAGTGTTGAAGACCTGGAAACAGAGTTTAGGCTGCTCTTGGAAAGGAAGGAGATACTGGGGAGAAGAGTTGCTAGATCTGGACTTTGGAATGGTATTTGTGTTTTGTTTTTGTTTTTAAGAGAGAAGGGGCTTGAGTCTATTTAAGTGATGATTGGAAGAATCCAATTCAGAGTAGAAGATAAATGATACAGAAGGAAGAATGGGGTAAGATTGCTGAGACAGAAAGAAAGTGGTGGTGTGTCTTGCTCTACAGGACAAAGGTGATCACTGTCTCTCTCTTAAAATACGTTTTCTTTTGGCAGTCATGACATAAACATTCCTGGTTTGCCTCCTACCTCTCTTACTGCTTCTTCTCATTCTCCTCTGCTGTCTTTACCTTTGCTAGAACTCTAGAAATTGAGGTAGACCCAGGGACTCGGTCCTTAATGCTCTTCTTTAACTATATACTACACAGCTTTAAATCCCATCTATAAGATGATGACACTCAAATGAATATTTCAAGCCTTCCTTCAACCCTGACTTCTGGACTATCTCTTTAATATGCCCACTTGGATGCCTCATGGACTCAGAACTCTTGATTCTGTAAATAGTACTTATCAATCCTGCCTCCTACTTGCAAAATACACATGTTTTTTCTCTTGCCAGATTTTCTCTCTTGGCAAATGCCAATCCCATCCACCTAGTTACTTAAACCAAAGACCTACAATAATCCTTGATTCTTCTTTTTCATCATCCCCAAATTCCCCTTTATTCAATCTATCAGAAAGTCATATTGGCTATACTCCCCATGTATCCAAATTCAGTCCACTTCTCTCTATCTCCATTAACCACCATAGTCCAAGCCATCATATTCTCTCACCAAGACTACTCTGACAATTTTTTTGCTTCCACTCTTGCCTGCCCACAATTCAATCTCCAGATAGCACCCAAAATTGTCTTTTATAAGTATAAACCAAATCATGTAATCTTCTTGCTTAAAAACCTCAAGGTACTTCCTTCTGCATGTAAAATAAAATGAAAACTCCTTACCGTGGCCTGTAAAAATCTCTATGATCTGGTCCCTGCCTATTTCTCCAGCTGCATCTCTACCTTAACCCCCTTTATTTATTTTAGTCAAGCCACACTCACCTTCTCTTTTTATGTCTACATTGTTAACACAGACTGTGAGCTCATACCTTAGAGTTATGTGGTACAAACTGCACTGTCAAATGCAGCAAACCCACTTGGAGCACTGGCACTTGCTGTTCTCTCCATCTTATAACATTCCCCCTGATCTCTGAATGGTCTGACTTCTCAATTTAAATATCACTTAATGATGATGCTGCTGTTGTTGATGATAGCTTATTGCCTCCTCTCCCCAATTCATCCTCCACCCTTCTCTGCCTTGCTCAGTGCTTTGGGAGGATGCCCTCTACTGACTGCATCATCTAGACTCCCTTGCTCCTGAATTCTGGTTGGATCCACCAAAAGTATGCACTAGTGAGAAACTAGAGGGTGGGAGAAGAGAGGTCAGGCCATTACCTACCTGCCCTCCCATCTTCTTCCCTGCCAAGCCATTCTTCTGACAGTGGCTGAGCTCTCGTCAGGGAGGGTCCCTCTTCCACAGCTACAGCTGCCACCAGGCTCTGGTTTAAATGTTACTACCCTTTATTCCTTCAGGCTTCCCATGGTTGCAGGTTCACCCTGTCCTACTGATTCCCTTAACTAAGCCCACACTTTTATAAACAGCTCTTTCATGACACATTCTTCAGATGAACTCTTTTGAGTGTACTATTTGCTCTTTCAGAGAGCTATGATTATTGAATGCTTCCTATAGTCCAGGAACTATTTTAAGCACATTACCTGGATTTAATCTTCACATATAACTCTATTTAAGAGTAGATCCTATTAAAGCTTCAACTTTACAAATGAGGAAATTCAGGAACAGAGAGTTTAAGTAACTTGCCCAAAGTTACCCAGCCAGTAAGTGGTAGAACCTGGATCTGGGTCTGCTCTTAACCATCAGGCTAGACTGCTTCCCAAGAACCATCTTTCCTTGGTACCCGAGTAAAATGCTGCCTTCTCCCCTGAGTCACTCTTAAGTCACCTGCTTTATTCTCTTCATAGGGCTTATCATTTTTAAAAATTATTTATATTTACTTTATTCAAACTTTTGGCTGTGTCTACTATAGAATGATGGTTCCATGAGAGCAGGAACCTGTGGCTTGTTTACATCTGTACCCACAGTGCCTAGAATAAACTATACATATTCTAAGTATTCAATAAAATGTGACTTTCTTTTTTTTTTTTCAGATTTATTTATTTTTATCCATTTTTAGCTCTCCCCTTCCTGTTTTTGTTGTTTTAGTGTCCATTCGCTGGGCAATTCTCTGTGTCTGTTTCCTGCCCTCTCCTTTCATCCTTCTTCTCCTATCTTCACCAGGATTCGATCCTGGGAACCTCCGATGTGGGAGACAGGTGTCCTACTGCCTGCGCCACCTTAGTTCCTGGTTTTTCGGCACGTCTCGTCTTGTCACTCTCCTGTTACATTATCATCTTTCTGCGTGGCTTGGTGGGGCCTGATGGCGCACTCGCTTGTGGGGCCTGACAGCATACCCACGCGTGGGTCCTGGGGGCTCATCCACTTGGGGGGCCTGATGGCACACCCACACACGGGGCCTGGCGGCTAGTGTGCTGTCTATATTTTCCTTTATTTTTACCGGGAGGTCCCGGGGATCGAACCCAGGTCCCTCCATATGGGAGACAAGGGCCCAACCATTTGAGCCACGTCCGCCCCCTGACTTTCTTTTTAATGCAGCAATAAGATAGTATAGATGTGAATAATGGCAAGAAAGTTGACAGAATTTACATTTGATAGCTTTTATTTTCTTTGTAAAGCAGAAAGAGGGGTAATCTGCTCACAATAGAGGGGAGAGTGAGTAGATTAAATATCTTTTAAGGTGGAGAAGCTTTGAAATCCTCATTGAGCAGAGTGAGAGAACAGAGAAGGGCAGCAGTGGCTGAGGGCCCAGCTGAGTTGGTCAGTGTAAATTTCAAGTGTCCCCAAACTTTCCTATGTTCTGATTTCTTCCAACTGTGCTCAGCTGCCCTGGTGGAAGGACAAAGAAAGCAGACCCTACCGGGTTCAACTAAGAATGGGAAAGGCGGCTGCTGCTCTATAGGAAGCACAATGTCTCCAAAGGTTTAGTAATCCAAAGTCATTTAATATGGAAGCAAACTGTCCAACAAACCTCAGCAGGCTCTGAAAGCATTAGTATATTACTGCAGAGGGTAACAACTGAGCTCACTGCATGGGGAGGACAACAAGCTCAGCCATTTACCAGCTAGCTGTGTGACCACTGGCAAATTACCTAATCGCCCCAAGTCTCACTTTTTGCTTATATAATTTGAAATATATATAATATATATAACTCTTCAAAATATGAAGAGTTGTTTTGAGCCTGGGAATTAAGCTTTAATTAACCTGAGACTACATATGGAACAGGTCATTCTACTATAATACCAGATATAAGAAACTATATTGAAAAGATTGAAAGGAAACTATAATTAGTTCTTCACATGTGTAAATTTTTTATATATTTCCTTAGATACTGGATTTCTGGAGCAGCAGAGTTAAATACCAAAGAAAAAATTTTACATAAATGCTATAATTTTTTATAACTTTACAGAACTGTAAGATATGATTTATATACATATATGTATGCATATATATAAAAAATAAATTAGTTATCTGAGTATGATCCTGCAACCTACAGCTGCAAACAAGTAGCATTTGAGATCGGAAACAAACAAACAAACAAACCAAAAGCTACTAATATTATAATGGCACAACCGATTTCTGCAAGGAAGCCAAACTGAAAAAAATAAAATGAAGAGGGTTTTTTGTTTTTGATTTTGTTTAGGCTTTTGATTTTACTTTTACAAAGTAATAAGAACCAGGAGCAGGCAATTTTTAAATAACAGTATTCTGCACATTTCTACTGATATTTAACAGTTGTAATTTCTGGATCATAAATCAAACACCCAAAAGTTACCTTGACAGTACTGAAAAAAGAGAATGGCAGAAGTAAAAGTAGCATAAATGTATACCAGACCTGCATGAAGTGACATCAGTGGCTCATTTAATTCAAGCAGAAGCCTAAATTTTATCTTCCATTTTATGGATATTAGAGCCTATCCATTTTGATGAGCAGCATTAACTGCTCTCCTTCTGTTATACAGACAGGTAACCACGGAAATCTATCATCATTTTATCTAGGCATACAACATAATATCAAAACTGGAATAGATTTTAGAACAATCTTAAAATATCAGGCATCAAATTTTCTAACAAGATGGTTAAGTCAGAGTTTTATAAGCAATACTGAATTTTAAATTTCCATAATCTCCGTATTGTATTTCAGTAATATGGCCAAGATTTTTTTAAAAGAGGCCCAATATATGCTAGGATTTGCAAACTGTAGTTTTGCAGATTTTTTCAAATTAAAATCACATGTAGATACTACCAAAAAATAAAGTAGAACATAAATTATGAGCAAATTAATAACAAAATGTCAGGACAGTCTTATGTAGCTTATTACCCAAGAAAATATGTCCACTGGTCAGGTAAGGGCCTTGTTATTTACAGAGTGGCATGCTGTCAATGAGTAAGTATGAGTAAGTATAAATTATCTACTCCAAAATCGCATTATCTTAAAAGAATTTGATCCCTTCTTAGCTCTTTATAGCATTATGATTTTCAATATTTAATGGCTATTGGTTTAACTTGCAAAATAGTTTTTCACTGATAAAATACAATAGAAATGTTTTCTAGAAAATAATTTCTTAAGAGTAATACTTACTCTTTTTTTCTCCTAAAGCAATGGAAATTAATAAATTGTCAAAAAAGTAAATGTTGTTGGAATTTGGGAATTAAATATCCAAAGTTCAAGTCTGAAAGTAAATTTAAAATAACTGCTAAGAGCAATCAGATATATAATGGTATATAATAAGCCACATGATTCAATAGACACTCGAGGTCAAATCTTATTGATTCAGCATGTCTCACTTCTCATTAAATGCTCCCCCAAATAGGAAATAGCTTTTAGAAAAACTCAAGGCAACAGAAATCATAATTGATATAGTTGTGTGAAACAAAATTGGGAGTAAAGTACATTTTCTAAAAAATAATAATGTAACATAAAGAGTTTCAAGTTATCTTAGGAACACATATGTTATCAAAAGGGAAACTAAAAATATGGCATTCGATTTCAAATCTCATATTTCTCATTTAAAATATATAGCCAATTTCCTCTCCTAGAAAGATTACTGTTACAAGTGTTTTATTCTAGATGGCTTCAAACCACTCTGTCATTTTCTCTAAACTGATCATATAGAGTTATATTTAATTAGTACTGAAGGTTGTTGGTTTAATAAAGGATATATATTTGAAAGTTTGTGTGTGTGTCAGTGTGTGTGTGGGGGGAGGTCCTAGTTTTTTGACCAAGTCATATTATACTTAATCAGGCACACTTCTTAAAATTTAAAATATTATAACTAATACTAATGGCAGCCAAGTTATCATATCCTTAAATTCATGAGCCCTAGGTTCTATTATCTACTTATCATGAAATCTTATCATAAAATCTTGCACATTAGGTCCTCCCCAAATTTTGACTAATAGGATTAACCAAGCATCTTCCAAAAGAACTTAAAATTTTTTAAGTTTTAATATAATTATGAAAATTATATTTTATAATTGTTTCTAGTCCAGTGTTAAGAATCAATAATTACTGAAAGTATATAATAAAACAAGTGAAATTTAATAACTTCAATACAGATATCCATATACAGTTACTTATGTGCTACCAGTAAAATTACAAAAATTAGTCTTTCTTTCCTTGGAGAACACTACATTCATTGATTGTTACATATTATTGTGGGTTGGATACAAGAAAAATGTGATCTGCTTTATTATGAGGAGGTATTAAATCAAGTTAATTCTAGAATAAAAATAATTGTAAAAAACTTGGGAAAAATGATTAGTAATTTCATGGGAAAATAGACATTCAACACATTTTAAATGCAAGTACAATAACTCAATAGTTTTCATATATCCAAAATTCTATTAAAATCAAGAGTAAATTGATAATGTACTTAACTGAAATCACTGTAAGAGGGAAACTGAATAATTGAGTTAAGCTCCTAAATGTTTTTGGCATTTTTCCAACCTACAGGGCACTGTCATTCCTCCAAACGTAAGTTAATTGCTGTTTACACATATTTTTACATAATTTGAGTGCAGGTGACATCGTTTTGAAGTTAAAAGGACTAATGTGCACCTCAAATTTTTATAACAAATCTTTCTCTAGGTGTATTTCGAAGTACTAAAATTAGATTAATGCAGAAGGCATTCAGGCATTCACATCATGGCCTGGTGGTTTAACAGATTTAACATACACTTCATATACATTATTTTGTAGGTGAATAGATAGTGCTTTTAACAGTGTGAAACAAACCTCAGCTTCTCCAATTATGTGGAACCACCACATTTTCCCTTGTGTTCTCCATCTAGGGACACATATTTCATGGAAATGGAATCATAAAGCATTTATTCAACTTCAAGGAAATTCCTCCCGATATTTTTCTGCATATTTCTTATTAAACTTCCATTTATTCCTTGGATTAAATTCCAGAATTTTATAACCGGTTCATAATATAATCATAAAACTCATTAAGTGAGCCTCAGCAGACTTAGAAATTAATTCTCCAGGCTCTAAACCACTGCTTCCTAAACAGGTGTTAAGGAAAACAAGATTAGAGAATTTAATGTGTGCTTTGGGAGAAAAATATTTCCCTTATGTGAAAAAACTTGGTGGCTTAAGCATTAAACAGACTAAACGTTTAAGTTCCTTTCTTTCCAGTACTTTTCAGAGCCTTTAACATGTTAATATATATTGCTAATATCAAAGATGGAAATTTAATATGCAGCATTTCCTAAGTTTATTTGACCAAGGAAACCTTAGAAAAATGAATATCTCTGATAAGTTGTAATTCCACTGAAGGTACTTTGGGAAATACTGAAAATTTTTACCAGAGAAACCTTGTATTAGTCAGCCAAAGGGGTGCTGATGCAAAGTACCAGAAATCTGTTGGTTTTTATAAAGGGTATTTATTTGAGGTAGAAGCTTACAGTTACACGGCCCTAAAGAGTCCAACTCAAGGTACCATAAGAGGTACTTCCTTACCCAAAGTCTGCTGCCACATGTTGAAGCAAGATGGCAGGCTACATCTGTGTGGGTTAACCTTCCTCTTTCCTCTTAAGGCTCCCTGGTCCCAGCTTCTTCCAATCTCAGCTGTAGGCTGGAATAGGGCACCTCTCTCTTCCTCTGGGGGCTCATTTCTTTCCTGGCTCGGCTGCTCTGTTCTCTTCACAAGGTCAGCTGTGAACTATCACAGGATTCTTTTCCATGTCTATGGAGTTCTCTCTCTTTTCTTGCATATCTGCTTCTGTATATCTACTTCTGTGGGTCTCCTTGATTGAGTTTCCATTCTATATAGCCCACAAAGGAGGTGGAGACTCAAACTGAGTTACCCTAATGATGAGGTCAAATCAAAGCCCTAATCTTCACATAATTTAATCAAAAGCATCTAAGCTGAATCTAATACAATCAAAGGGATCATGCCCAGAGGAACAGACCAGTTAATAAACATAATCAAATATCTTTTTTGGAATTTCTTAAACAATATCAAACTGCTACAAGCCTATATTTGAGAAACTTCAGAGAAGAGAATTCTAAAAATGCCCACCCAGACACCATGTTTCTACTTTTCTGACTAACAAATACCACTGTTCCCACCTCATAAATTCAAGGAAGAAAAAGGAATATCCACTGTCCATTCACCCTCTGAAAGCAGTGGTATAATTATCTTTTCTCTCTCTACTGAATAATTCTAATAAGCTTTCTTCAGAGGTCCCATTTTAAAACTCTTGAGTCATTTGTAGTGCTCCCTAAATCCTGTACAGTTTGTCTATGACTTTCTTAAAAATTGGAGCCCGAAACTTTGAAAATAAAACTATAGAAATTAAGTAACTTTTTTCAATGCTTCATATTTGTTGGTAGATATCATGTCAGTTCTTGAAACAAGAACATTATATTACACACTACTTAGGAAAGATGACATAGTAGATCTGTGATCCCAAAACTAGTGGTATAGCTCAGCATCTAGAGAAGATATTCTGAAGAAAGTTGGTAGATCACTTACATTTGGTTCTTCATTTCTGTCATCTTTTCCTTATGTGGTATCTTAGTTTGCCAGAACTGCCATCACAAATACTACAAACTGGTTTCGCTTAACAATAGAATTTATTGGTTCACTGTTTTGAGGCTAGGCAAAGTCCAAAATCAAGATAGCAGGAAAGCTTGTTTGTGCTGGAGTTGGTAGCATTCTGGTGCTGCCTGGCCCAATCACTAGGGTTCCTTGCTTGCATCTCTGCCTCCTGTCACATAGCAATCTTTCTTTCCTTATGTCTACTCTTGCAGTTTCTGCTAACTTCCAGCATCTCCCTATGGCCTTGAACTTCTGGTTTCTGCTTTTTATTTTTTCAGTTAAGTTTCCAGTAATATGTATTAAGACACATCCTCATTCAGCTGAGCTGCACCTTAACTAAGAATATCTTCAAGATGTCCTATTTACAATGGGTTCACACCCACAAGAAAGTGGAGTAAGATTAAGAACATGTCTATATCTTAGAGGGGCAGGCATGTGGACAAAACATTGCAAAAAAGCATGTCATGTTGGGGGTACATAATTCAATCTATGCCACATGGTTTTAATAGGAAAGATAATGTGTATTCAATGCTCACTTTTCATCACCTTATTTAAACTATACTCCTATCTAAACCCGGAAATTAGAATTAGATTTCTGCTATAGAAACTTCATTACATAACACATTTATGTATCTAGGTTATAAGATTTTTTTTCCACTATCAAATGAAAAGTGTTTTGACTTGAAAATACTGCCCTAGGAAGAAGAAAAAAAACACTGTTAAAATGGAATTTATATCAAAATAACCAAATCATCAAAGGCTTATTCAGATTTCCTCAAAAGAAAAATAAATACATGAGTATCTGCTATAAACACAAAACTAAGAAATTCATGAGGATGAATCTCCCTTTATATCAAGCTTACAGTATTAAAAAATACAAACCAAAATATCACACTTCATAATCTATGGGGTCTAAGATGTTTGGGAGCTCAGTTTAATGGAAGAAATAAAGAAGGTAACTGTTAAATTGCCAGTAGATGGAAAATATAAATTTGATGGTGGAGGTGATGGTGGCAGTGTCTAATAATGGGTGATTGATAGTAGAGAAAGGAGGTTCATGGAAGGCAAAGACGGCAGACGAAGAAGTGGCAGTGATGGATGCACATGTTGGATATGGTGGTGTGGAAGCAAAAGTAGAAACAGATACAAAACCAAGAGCAGAAATAGAGGAGACAAAGATGGTGATTCCTGCATGATACTTGGCATATTTGCAGTCTAGAGACCGGATTTGAAGGGAATTAAAAGTGGGTAGCCAAACAAGAGGCTAAGTCCACTAAGCTACATAAAGAGACAGTCAGGATAGAGGGAGCCAGTTCCAAGTCAATTACCAGGGAGTACAACTGGGATTAGAAACCCACCTCATATCCATCAAGGTTTAATATCAAGAGAAGCAGGCAACTGTGCACAAAAGTGCTGGATCAATCTCAGTGCATGTTTCATGGCAGGTTCAACTGCCTTTCTCTATTGTTCCAGAGAAAGTCTCATCTTCCCTCATCCCACCTTAAAATTACTTTTCATCACTATAGACAATGAGGTAGGATTGAAGGTGAAAGCAGTAGTTGTTGCCACAGTAGACATGATGGCACTGGGCATGGTGGGGAGCCAGCAACTGGAGATGGCTGTGGTAACTGAGAAAGCAGAAGTTGAAGAGCTGTAGGGAACAACCGCCAAAGCTATTTCAAATAGAGGGGCTTCCTCAGCATGCCATGTCTTGGGAGTATTCCTTAGGTTTTTCACCCTATTTTTCCATCCAAGAATAAAATTGTGACAATCAAATGTGTTCTGCAGTGCATCTTACTGATTTCACATGCTGGGTCAATCATGCAGGGAATAGAATCCAATTCAAGAGACTTTAATAAAGGACTACTTACAGAGGTGTGGGTAGAGTTAAGGGAACCCAAAAAGAATGTTGCAGCACCCAGAGAATAGCAATTGAAGAAAGTCATTTACTTGACTTAGGGACAAGACAAAAAAATAGGGTTACTGGAGTGCAGTTAGAACTGGAGGTATGGACGTGGTAGCTATTGAGAAGATACATCTCATTCTGGTTCAGTAGTTTGGCTTGGGACTTCTGCAAATCAGAAATATCATTGATACATTTATCCTGGGTTGGATCTTGGAAAAAATGTTCATATCACTCATATCAGAAGCTAATTTCTATGAGAAAACAAATTAAATTATTGGCTGGATGCCACTCAGGGAGATCAAGGTCAGCCTCCCGGGATATAGAAAAAGACAGAGAATAGTAGAATATGGGTCATGATCTGGTGGAGTGAGGTCACAAACAAATAATGACTAGTAGATGTAATGTTAATAGGACACACAATTAAACCATGCCTAAAAGTAGACTCTCCTGGCCCCAAACATAGAGCCTTCCCCATTTGGTTTGCCTATAGAAGGGAGTCCCAAATTATGAGAAATGCACCATAAGTGGAAGGAAATTCAGAATTATTAAAACATGTTCCAGAGCTCATGTGTGTTCCAAGCATTGTCTGCCAAAGGATGGGTGCCACTAACCAGAGCAAATAGGAAGTATGTGATGGGTAGCAATTTTGTTTCTAAATACTATGAAATAATTTGAATAATGGGAAATATATTGTGGATACTTATTTATCAGTTTGTTTGAATGGTGACAATGAACATTTTGTTTTGATTTTAATTGTGGTCATTTAAAACTGATTTCTTAATTTCTTTGCAAAGACTATATCATATTTGTCCTTTTTCTCATCAAGTGCTGAGTTCACTGAATATTTGATAAGTTGATTAATAAAGGGAATTTTAGACATGTCTAAATAAGAACAGTATGGCTAATAATGTAGCTGATGTGTTATCTGATTTTTCTCTTGTTGTTGTAGGTTAGTCAGTTTGCTTCTGGGTATAATTACAGAGCAGAGAGTCAGTTTTATACTAGGTCCAGGATGGTTCTCTCTGACCCCAAAGCCATTACTTCCTCCTTAGCATATCCTTCCCTCATTAAAAATGATGTTTGCCTTCCTTCTTAACTAAATACATAGCATAAACTTTTACTACATTTTCCCTAAAAATGACTTGCTTTAATTGAAACAATGATAAAACATCCCAAAATACTGCTTCAGTGAACACTAAGAGATTATTATACACATCCAAACTATTAAAAGAGGGTCAAACTTTATAACATAAAGACACCATGTATTTAAAATGAAAACAAAGGTTTAAAAGGTAAAGAAATTTAGAAATACAAAATCAACTTTTCTGTGGTAGGTGATTGGGGTTAGACAGAGGGAGAATTTGAGAAATAATGGCAACACTCAATGCACAGTTAAAGGATTATTCTTGCTTGTGAAAGCTCTACTATATATTATACAGAGTATTAAAATTATTCAACAATAAAGTCAATGGAACAAAAGACATAAGTCATGACTATGGCAGATAGTCAGGAAACAGAATTGCTGTTTTCTGTGGGAGCCTTTGTTGCTACTTTTCTAACACTTCAATGGTTGAAAGGAAATCAAACTGTGAGAACTTACTGCCACTCCAGTGAGCCCTGGGGGATTTGTCACAAATTTGGAACCTGAGTGGCCTCCAGCTTCACAGCTCTGGTCCTCAGAAGTGACAGAAAGCAAAGGGACCAACAGAGAATGTAGGGCATTAGTTACATGGAACTGAACACCAACATATTTTAAATTGTTGGTGTCAGGCCACCTTTTCATTGTATATTAGACCAAATGACCAAATAATTTCTTTCAAAACATGTGCTATACTTAGCAGCTTCCAACAACCATTATTTTGTCGCTATTCAGATAATTCTGAACTTACTCTTGACTAGCAGAAAGCTTCTTAAACACTGAAAATTGGATAAGTAGCTATAAAATAGAGTGGCTTCACAACTCCTTTTAGATATTTTATATGGTGTCCCTTTACTGAAAGGCTCAGAAAAGCTAGAAATATTCAAGGGAACGTAGCTCTTGATCCCAGAGAGATGGCAAACAACATCTATAGCATGTTGTGGAAGCAGATAAGCAGAGGGCAGTTGTCTTCCACTACATGATAGTCTTTATTCCCTACATTCTGATATCCTCACTATAAAAATACTTAAACTCTTCTCTACTTTAAAACTGCACTGGTTGAAACATTACTTAAGCATTTTCTCACTCAAAATCAAATGTTTCTTAAGTTAAGCCCATGGATCTACAATCACCTGGAGTGTTTGATTAAAATGCAAATTCCCAGCCCCCATACCCATGTAATTCATATGCATGTTAAAATTTGAAAACCATTGCTATAAAGAGCATATATATTATTTCAATAGCAAGAATATGAAAATTGGAATCTCTTTTTCCTAGCTTTTGATACTTTTAAAAGATTTTAGGAAAAATTGAAAACTGGAGGCAAGAATATTTTGAATAATTGAAGTATGGTTAAATAGTCTAATGTGAATCAACCATAATACATTATTTTAATTTTATAATTCCCATGCTCCCAACAACTATCTATGGTTAAGGCTTTTGGATTAAAATTGATCTTAGAATTCTATGTAACCATACATTTTTCCATTTCCACAGTCTGGACCCTACCCCCACCTCCATTCCCCCCAAAAAACTTAAACTTAAAGATAAATCAGTGTTTTAGCTGATTCTTACATACTCTTTAAAAGACCCTCACTCTTTAAAATTTCATAAGTTTGCATGTTAATTCTTAAAACAAAGCAATAAAATTTATTTAAATAACCCTTTTCATACAAATACAGATTATACAATCTAAGCCAAGAACTTCTCATCTGCAAAGAACTTCTGTTTATGAAAACTTCCATTCAGCATAAAATGATATGGAAACTAATGTTACAGGAAAAGTCAGATTAAATACATATGAGGAGGGAGCAAAATGATTGCTATATGAAGATTAAAGTATGATTTCTAAATTGAAAAATGATTAAATCTAATAAAAGAACTCAAGAAGTTGACTAGTTGTAAATTAAATACTCCAAATATACATTTAAAACTTTCCTAAATATAAACAATAAAGAGAAAATTAGAAAAGGAATGTTCATGATACAAACAAAAAAATAAAATGCTAGAAATACAACAAAAAGGATAAACTGTACTAAGTTTATACAGTAGCAAATGTATAAAGTTTACTAAGGGACATAAGAGAAGCTTTGGCCCTCTTCCTCCAGCCCCCTTCCTTTTCCTCACTGAACAATGAAGTCTGAGAGTAATTAGTTACACAGAGCAAAGTAGGTATCCTCATGGGAGAGAGGGTGGTTCCACAATGGTCCAAAGACAGGTGTCAGAACCTGAACAGGGTGAGGAGGAGTTTCATGCAGGGTAGCAAACCAGAATGAGGAGTCATAAAATTAGCAGGGTAAGGAGGGCGTCCACAAAAGGGCAAAGCCCAGTCATACAGTACTGGATCCCAAGGGGGATGAGGAGAGTGTTTATGCAGAGAGGCAGCAGGATGAGGTGTGTCAGAGCCCAGGTGGGGTGAGGAGGGCATCTATGCAGACAGAGGCAGGGCCAGTGACAGCAATGGGAAATTGGTTTCACACAGGGGATTTGCTCAAATAAGCAAATATCTTAAGGATAATGGAAACCATGTTTCTCACGAACAGATAAGGGAGTTAGAGATATGCAAAGGGGGAAAAAAACACAATGAATTGTGTAGTATTTGATTGGAATTAGAGGCATTAGTATAAACTCGTTGTCTTCTCTAGCACCATAAATATAGATAGAGAAATACTGATGCAAATGTGTTTGTTTATATATTCCCTAGCTCTGTCCACTGAGAGGGCCTGGTGGGAATGATATCCCAATAGTAATGAAAATACCTAGCACCCAGATCTTGGCTTCTAAAAGCCATTTTCCCCATAAGGAAACTGGGTTCCTTGAAAAAATGGCTGGCTCCAAGACTTGGGAAGCAAAAGTACAAGATGATTCTTGAATATCCTGCTGTGCAGAAAGTAAGGGAGTGCCCCAAGAATGACCATAAAAAGGGGGGGAAAAAAGATAGCAACAAATTATAACACATTTAAATAGGATACCCCTAGTGCATCTTGATAAAAATTGATTAAAAGTTTGTTGGAAATGGGATTTTATATAGTTTTAAGCTATCACTTCCAAAATATTTATTTTTGTTTCTTTTTGTAATTTTTATTATTTTTCCCAAAATACTTATTAATTACAAAAAGGAAAAGAATAACTTTAGAGGAGAGAAAACTGGCAGGTGCCACCTTATTCAAGTGCCACCTGATTGAATGTAATGAGAAGAGTAGAGCATCACTTCTCTGATATTCCTGCCAAGGATACATGCTATAAAGTGAATCATGAAAAAACAGCAGACAACCCCAAACCAAGGAAATACAAAACAACTGCCTTGTAATTCCTACACGTGTCAAGGAGAGATTGAGAAACTACCTCAAATTAAACAGGTCAAAGAGACATGGCAACTAAATGCAAAGCACAATTCTAAACAGAATCCTTTTGCTATAAATGACATTATTGGAACAATTGGCAAAGGCTGAACAGGGTCTAGGGATTGGCTGCATTATGCTTTGGAGAGAGAATTTCCTTATTTTTAGGAAATACATACTAACATATTTGGAGGGCAACTGGGGCAACTTACTTTCAAAAGGTTCATGGAAAAATAGGTATTTGTACTGTTGCAACTTTTCTGTAAGCTTAAGATTGTTGTAACATATAACAAAAAAACTGTTTGAATAAATTGAGTGATAGACTGAGTTCCTGATTCTGAAGATTCAGTGGTGGAAAGATTATTAAAAATTTATTTGGTTAGTTTAATATTATTATGATTAGTTGGATTTTTATCTTGGCAAAGTATCCTACAATCTGCTTGAAAGAAATAGTGGACTTTTACATCCATATAAACAGATCATTGTAACGGAATAGATGTCTAGAAGATGTAAGTACTTATAAGAATTTTATACATGATAAAGAGCACATTTCAAATAAGTGTGGAAAAAATAAGCTCCTCAATACTATTATTTAGAACTTTAGATCTTGCTTCACAACAAAACAAATGCTGACTGAAATAAAAATTTAATTGTAAAACAATGCAAAGCATAAAGAATATCTAAAGAAAATATAGGTTTTTGTGTATGTATGTGTGTGTGTGTATATATAAAATTTGGCGTCACAGAATCTAAGCATGATGTCAAAGAAAGAAACAGTAATAAAAATACACAGATTTGTTCACATAAACAGAATGAAGAGACAGATTAGAAAAATTAGATAAATCTCATTTGTTAAATATAATTTAAAACATTTTACATTGTTAGAAATCCAAGACCTGACAATTAAGGCAATAAAAAGCAGTTCACACCTACAGAACTGGAAAATATTAAAAATAATGTAACATATAGCATTAAAGAGGACACACGGGACCTCTACCAGAGGGATTACATATGGCTACAACTATCTGGAAAGGCCCCTTGGGAATATACATTGAAAGGATTTTAAATGTGCATACCCCTCACTCAAAAACTCCCCATCAAATTCCTTAGAATTTACCCTAAGGAAAAAACAGCTGAGCAAAACCATATATGCAATGCTCATTATTGATTACAGGAAAATAAAAACCAGAAACTATAAAAAATTCAAATAATAAAATAATAAGGCGTTAAATTATAGCATGCAAACAATGAACTGATGATGTCATTTAATATTTCACATATAAATATGTGGATTAAATATATGATAGAGCATTACAAGACCATTTTTTGTATTTAGGAATATCAATAGATAGAGCAAGAGAGATGATAGATACTCAGAGAGAGAGAGAAAGAATTAGAGACTAGGAAAAAAACAGAAAGAAGAGAATGAAAAATAAAAGGAACTATCTCAGGATGATAGGATTCAATTTTTTTTCTTTCTATCTACTTAACTGATTTTTTTCCAATTATAATAAAATGACTGTGTATTTCTTAATTCATAAAAATAATAAAAAACCACCTAAAGTTGTGAGTAAAACATATTCTAGGAAATGATAGAGGCAGGAAATTTTAAGTTTATTTAAAAAAGAAGTAAAACACCTCAAGAATGTAGTTAATTTTTCATATTGTACATTCTCTTCACAGTTAAGCATTAAATATGTGTTGTACAATTTATATGTAGCAGAAAGCAGAACTATTTATAAATTACAAAAGAATTCCATAACTGATAGAAATCCAAACATTTTATCTTTGAAACTGCAAGTCATTGTTTACAAGTAATCTGTTATAAATTATTATATTTCTATCAAGTGTATGATATGAAATTAAGTAGCCCCAAAGAGTTAGCATTAATATTTGATACATATTTTCTAAGAGGTTAAATCTACATAATGATAAGAAAAGATGAATTGTTAATTTTATAAAGAAAATTATTTTTTCCATGAAATTAGAAATGCTTATATGATTCAGACAATTAAGCAAAATGAGAAAACATTTTTTTTTTCAGTGCAACCAGATTATTTAGAGATTTGAGCTGAAGTATTATATCAAGAATTATTTTAAGTGATTTTAATTAGTGAATTTTAAATGATTGTTCTTCCTTCTTAAAATGGCAAAGACCATTTAAAAAATCATCAGAAAAAAAGTATTTTAAATTTGCTTTCTGCTGCCACAAACTTTCTTGGATTTTTATAGAATATTTAAATTGAATGACATGAATGAATAATACAAATGTAATTTGTAAGGCCACAAGGAGTATCTTGTGACATGGAAGAATGTCAAATGCAATATCTATTAGAAAAAAGTATATCGTTTTCTATAAGCAAACGAATAATACAAAGTACCAGTTTCAAGTAATGGATTCTCATGGTCAGTAATACTTTCAAAAAGTTTGAATTTTACAATTAAAAAAGCATATATTGATATTATTGGACACAAGATTAGAATTAAAACAGACATGCAAAATGTTACAGTTCAATCGACAGTAACATAATGATTTCTTCTATAAGAAATTCCAAAATATATTTGGAGAAGATCTCAAATAAACACTTGGTTTCCTTACATCTCTATCAAAGTGCATTAGACTCAGTTCAACTATACATTTTAAAGTAACATAATCTTGTCATCCATCCGTGCCAATATACATTTGACCATGTAAAATTCTAAAGGATACAATGATTACTTGCAACCATATATATATATCCCACCTCTCATTTTCCCAGTTAGGAATAGTTAACTGCTTTGCATGCACATTTTGGTTTTACTAAGCAAAGCTTCAGGATTTTATCATCAGCTTTGTGATCGAAGGCAATTTTCCAAACTGAAACAGAGAGTCATTTAAAAATTGAGAAAATAAAAGAAATTTGAGTGAAAAAACTACACGTGCACTAAAACTAATGAAACTACTCTTGGTGCCATTTTCCTTTGGTTCTTCTGTATCATCTTTGCAGATTAGATTATCTTTGGAAGAACAGAATAAAATTAATCCAATGAGGTGCCACATATTCTATATACATGTTATCCCCCCACACTGTGAAGAAGATTTTCTTAGCTCCATTTTACATATGAAGAAATGAGGCTCAGAGAGGAAAAAGAACTTGCACAGGGTCATATAGTTCATAAGTTTCCGGGACAGAAGGCATATCTTGGACTTCTATCCATTTTTATTTCCTTGGTGAGCCAATCCAGTCTCATGCAACAATTCCCAAATATTTATAACCATTCTAGACCCCTTTCTTGAAGTCTGGATTTCTTTATCCAAATGCCTACTCAACATTTCTTCTTCAATGTCTAAAAAACTACTCAAATTCAACATGTTCAAATTGAACTCCCAGTTTTCAGCTCCCAAAAACCTGCTGCACCATTAGCCTTCTCCATCCCATCTGATGGCAACTTCATCCTCTGGTTCTCAGGTCAAAAGCCAGGAGTCATCTTTGACTCAACTCTTTTCTCATAATTTACTTTTGATCCATCAGCAAAGCCTGCAGGCTCTATCTTAAATTATTTCCAGAATCCAACTGCTTCTACCACCTCTAAACTACCATCCTGAGACTATGTCTCACCTGGATTGTTGTAGTAGTGTCTTAACTGGTCTCCCTGCTTAAAAACTTGATTTCCTCACACTTTATTATCAAAATAACAGCCAGAATTCTTTTAAAAGTGTCATATTATGTAACTCTTCTGACCACAATCTGTCAATGGCCTTATCTCAGTTGGAGTAAAAGCCAAAGTTCTCACAAGGCCTATAGGATTGTACATAAACTGCATACACAAACACACACACACACTTTACTTCTATGACTCATATCCTATTCTTGTCCCTTTCACAGTCCCCACTGTTCAGACTTAGTTGCCTCTCTGAAGCTCCCAGAACACAATAGTGATGCCCTCACAGTAGGGCCTTTTACACTGGCTGTCCCCTCTACCTGGAGAGTTTACCCCCTGGATACACATATGCCCTGCTCTATTATCTTGTCACACCTTTTCCAACCATCACCCTCTTAGTTAGGCTCACTCTGGCCATCCTGCTTTGAATCAAAATGACACTTACCTCATCCAGCATTCCCCACATCTCTTCCTTGCCTTATTTTTCTCCACAACATGTATAATCTTTGAACATACATGAATAAATGAATAATTCATTTATTTATTTTGTTTATAGTTTACCTCCACAAACTAAGATGTAAGTGCCAGGAGTACAGGTATTTTTGTCTGTTTAGTTGACTGTTGTAGCCCAAGAGATTAGAACTCAGCATAGCACCATAAATATTTTTGAATAGATGAATGAGTGAATCTAATTTTAAATTCTAGTCATTTTTCACTATTCGATCCTATTGCCCCATACCTTTCCTTCTTCTGCATTTGTCTCTCACTAAGAGGAATTTTATTTGAGTTTAAATACCTCTTATCTGATTGCCCCAATAATATAAACCTATTGACTGCTTATTTGCAATGGAATATTCATTTTTTAAAAATGTCCATGGCTTAAACTATCTGAATCATAACAAAAATATATGTGCATTCTCTAGTGAATCTGTATCAACCATTTTTTCCAGAGACTCCCATCTTAATGTCTAAATTTGATATTTTATATTTCTGTCAAGAGGTATGAATTTATATCCAGAATAAAATCAACAAAAGGAAAAGGGAAACATGTTTAAAAAAAGTTAAAAAAAAGCAACAACAAGAGTAGAACAAAAGATAAATGCAAAGACAAGAATAAACCAAAAAAAAAATATTTACCAAAGCACAGCAACAAAGATGTATGTCCATGCCATAGAAATTAATGCCTCAAGATCTAGATAATGAAAAAACTTCTACAAAAGTATAGGGACTGTGAATAAAAGATAAAGTATATATGTCACTAGTGGTATCTCGTATATCAAGCTTCTGGTGAAAGCTATCATAAACTGTCTGGGAAAACAAGCCAATATCTAGCCAGGAAAAAAAGCTGAGTTAAGAATGAAAAGCTATGAACCATTTGAGCTTATCCTAACTCAATGTATTGGGCACTTACTAATATAAGTGATAGATGAGTGATAGATGAGGGAACTAATATAAGTGATAGATGTTCAAAGCTTGAGGCGAACCTGAGAGCAGGTAGCCAAACACCAGGGTCTCAGGTAAGTCTCAGGGCTCCATACCAACTGGAAGATGACAAAATAAGAATGACGTTTCAGAAGCGAAGCAGAAGTCAAATTATTGCTCCCAAACCATAGAATTCTTTAAACAGTTGCTTTATGGCACAATACTCTAAGGATGTGGGGTGGAGCCCAGGTTGCAGCTGTTGCTCTATTGATAGCATTGGAAAGAACTGCAGTTTGGAAACCAGACCATACCAACAAAGATAAGGATATAAACTAAATCTTTGCATTCATTTCACATCTAAGAATTTGTTTGCAAACCTGCTGTCTTAGTTTTCAGGTTACTATGACAAATACTACATAATGGGTTTGCTTAAATAATAGGAATTTATTGGCTCATGGTTTTGAGGCTAGAAGTCCCAAATCGAAGTGTCAGCAAGGCAATGTTTTCATCCCAAAGTCTGTATCATTCTGGTGCTGGCTGCCACCAGTCCTTGGAATTCTTTGGCTTGTATCCCTGCCTCACAGTCACATGGTGATATCCTCTCCTTTCTCCTCTGGGTTCTGAAAAAATGATTCTACCTTCAGCTCCTCCAAGTAGTGTTCACTATGTCTGGATTCTTCTCCTTATAAAGGATTCCATTAACCTGAATTAAGGCCCACCCTCATTCAGTTGGGCCACACCTTAACTAAAATAACATCTTGAAGAGATCCTATTTACAATGGGTTCACACCAAGACCAAGAGCATATCTAAATTGTAGCACATAATTCAAATCTATTTAGTCGTAAGTAAGAAAAATTTTTAAAAAGCAAAAACTGACCAAATGACAAAAAATGTTGAGTATTCAAAAATATAAATAAATTTATAATGGATCTTGAAGGAAAATTTTCGGTGTTAGTGATAAAATAAAAGGATAGAGGGGTAGGAATAATGTGGACAGGGTCCAGGTAAAGGGTAAAAAATAAGAGCAGGGAAGAAAAATAAAAAAGAGATCATAACAGAGAGAAGAAAAGAGAGCATAGGAAAAAGAAAGACTACTCTTCCCTTCTCTAACACATTTGAAGCCAAGAGAATGTAGAAGGCATGTTCTCAAGATTCTATCATTGTGGCCAAACAGCATGATATTCATTTACCCACTTGACAAACAGCAGACTATTATGGGAGGATAAATCAGGCAACAACCCACAAAACAAACCAAAAGATGCATAATAGATAATAGATGATGGATGGGTAAATGGATGGATGGATGGATGGATGGATGGGTAGATGCATCTTCTTTAACCAATAAGAAATTGAGTTATACAGAGGCTTAATAACTGGATGGCAGAGCTAGAATTCACCTGTAGTCCCCTCTGTCTATAAAGCCTATGCCCTGAATCTCTGCACTTAGTGACTCCACTATAGTATATTGCTTTTTGCTCTGCTCTACTTTATAGTAGAGCTTACTAGTTTATAAAATTCTCCTCAGACTTTGACTCATTTGATCCTTACAACTACTCTATGAAATATGCAAGAAAAACGTTGTCTGTCTCATTTTATACATAAAACTGTTGAGACTCAGCAGGGTTAAGCAGCCTCCAGCAAATCATTAATACACAGCAAAGTTGGAATGTAAATATACATCATCAAACCTCAAGTTCAGAGTACTATCCACTACATCAAGCTCTTTTCCATTCTACTTTTTCTAGGAACAACCAAGATTTGTCTTTATACTGCTTAATTACTTATTGAGGGCTACAAAACTAAGGATCAGAGGAAGAGATAATGCCCATCAGTTGCCTTAAATTATCACCCCCTTCTACCCCCTGCCATCTCATTAAATATAAATAGCAACTCATATAATAGAGAGCCATAAATTTGCCTATTTTGCACTTGACAAAGGAGGTTTTTGCTGAAAGCATTGCTTGAGGGTCCAGAATTTAACCATATACCAATGAGTTACTATAATTATTTGGAGGAATGTTAAATCTAAGTATTTGAAACCACCCTTTAATTACAATTATTTTGAAAAACAAACTTGGATTTTAGGATATTTCAAATGTTCTGACATTGCCTGGTAAACACTGAACCAAAGACCAAGGAAAGGTTTCACTCACTTTGCAGTTTCAGATGGGCTTTTCTGATAGAGCTATTCATATGTGGACCTCTCCACTGCTCTGTCCCAAGATCGCTTCCTGGCCAGACTTCTTACCCATGTCCTGTAGTTTGCCATTTTACATCCTAAACCCTCAGCATTATCTTTACTGCTCACTCCTCCCCTGTGGTCCTTTCCTTCAAATCCAACTTCAAAGTGAGATGTAGCTCCTCAAATAACTTTTTCCATGCTCTCCCCAAAGATGTAAATGTCCAGGTCCTGTTCCTGTAAAGGGTTTTATTGCTAATCACAAGAAGTAAACAAAGAGAGGAAAATAAAACTAATAATAGAGAAATTATAAAACATACAATGTTCTTCCAGGTTCTTATCTAAAATTCCTCATCCCCGTCTGAGATACAAAATTGGAGCCTGTACGAACCCTCTGCTAAACCAAGAATAGCCATAGTGCTGGGAAGATTTCAAAGGAAGAACCACTGATTCCTTAAATCCATTGGTATCCTTGCTCTGTGAGGACTTCTCCCTCTCCAATTCAACTCAAATACAGTTGTTTACTTGTTCCTGGACAGGGAACTCTACCCTCTACTTACCCTGCCCCCTGCCCTCTCTCAGCTTTTTGCATACTGCCAAGCAGAGTACTGTGTAATAAGCATTGCTCTTCTCAAGCTTAAATCAATATTAGGCATTGCCCTCTGTTTCTCTTGTCAGTGAAACAGCTACCAAGTTACTGCCAGATGTAGTTTAGAGGCACCTAAGGATGGCCATTTCATGTCCTACACACCCCTCTTCTCTGGGGTTTCTAGTTTTGTTCCCGTACATCACAGGTTTTAATACCACAGAAGTATAGCGATGCCACTGAGGCACTTTGGGGGCACTGTCTCCATGCAACACTCATGCCAACACCTCAGCTTCCCTGGCCACCTCCCATACCTCCACCACCGCTGCTCTCACCCTCATCCTCTTCGCAGGTAAAAGACCTCTCTTTCCACCTTTCTGCCTGTGGGATGGCAGATCTCCTGGTGTCTTCCTACTGTAGCCATCGCTCCAGCCCAGAGCGTCTCTGGACACCTGGACCAGGGCTCATGGAGGAAGTACGAATGAATGCCTGCCAGACTCCTGACAGTTGGCAGAATTCTAAGTAATGGCTTTTTTTTGGCTGAGAAGCGTTATTTTAAAAAATAAAAATGCATAGATAAAACAAATGAAAATAAAATAATATGTTCTTCTGTCCTCAGAAGCAAATTTGTATACCTGAAATCTCACCGGGAAAAGGACACTTGATCACACCCACTTTACATTCCCCCAACAGCACCCCACCAACCACTTCTGTTATGAATGGATTCGATACGGGAAGTTTGTGAGAGGAGCAGCTTGGAAGGGGGTGGGCAGTGCAGGAGGAGAGTGAAAGATTGTTATAAAGAGAAAAGGATAAATGCTGCCAGAGAGTCAAGTGCAACTAATCTTCACTCTCATCTCCCTTCCATCTGTAGTGCCAACCACAAATAATCAAGTACTTTCTTGAAGAGAAGGACTGTTACATGATAAGAAAGCATGTGTTGTCAGCATTTTGCACCACAGACTTTATTATAATCAGATCAACAAAGTATTGTCACATGAGCCAATGGAGATAATTTTATTTTATAGAATCCTTATTTCTAGTGATTTTTTGTAATGGGATTTACCTGATGCTGTTAAAGTTAGGGAGACTGAGGAGTAGTAAAAAATAAAGCCCTTTGTTCAAAGAAAAATGATGACAATTCTTCTCCTTCCCCGTATTTTTATAGTTTGGATTGGAGTTGGCCAGGATATAACAACAGAAGACTCTCCTGCAAGAACAGACTGATGGAAACTATTTCTTTTCCTGAAATATTTTGTCAGTGTGGTAATTAAGAGAGTATCCCACTGGACTGTATGCATTTCACTGTTTCACTCATAAAGATACACACTTTTTCTATTTTTCTTTTGGTGTACTGATGGCTCTTCTCTGCTGTAGGACTCAAAAGCAAGCTTATCTGACATCTTTACCCTGGTTGTATTGTTTTACAGCCAAATCAATTGCATGTGGGTTTGTGGGTTTGAGCCTGTGTGTGTGAAAGAGAGAGAGAGAGGAGAAGGGGAAAGAGAAAGAGAGAATGTTTTGGGGCACTGGAGTGTGCATCTTCAAAGTTTTATTCTTCATCTTTATTTTTGGTAGCATCATTTATATTATAAAATCAGTAAACAGGCATAGGTTTCAAACATACAAACTTGCTAATGGTATTCTGCAAAGGGACAATGCCAGGATCAGAAAGAAAACCTCTTGCTCCAAATACAATTTTACATTTTAAAATATGATTTACCTTCTGGATTGCAGCCAGGCAATTACCATTTGCAAATATTTCAAGTGGGAGAAATGAAGTGGTTTCTACTAGCCCCATAATCTGGAATTGCTGCTAACAGATTTTACCTATTGCCTACTTTTTTGCCATTCCTTTTTAGAAAAGTCAATAAAATCTTAATATTTCTGCATTTCAAGCCTTATTGTAAGTTTTGCTAATATTTGAGACAAAACTATGTAAGTGGCTCCCTCTGGTGCTGCTACTAGTATTAGTTCTTTCATTCACAACCATAGTCATAATGCAGGTTAGTAGGGGAAGATAAGTAGAAGCCCTCAGGGCCTGAATTACTAGAAATGATTCCAGGGAAGTAATTCCAAATGGAATAAAATTGGATGAAGAATGAAGTCATTTGTGATATGAGCATTGTCACTTAATATCTCCCTTGGCCTTTTTTCTTCACTTCCTCTACATCAAAAGGAACTGCAAAAGGTAAAAAAGAAAACTCATGCTCACTAAACTCTGACTAGAGTTCCCCATTCTTGTTGCTGAAAATATTAACGCTAAAACAAAATGACTGAAGTACTTCTAATGCACCTTGGCACACCAATCCGTTTCTAGCTCAAGACTTCACTTTGACCTGTAGCCTACATAGCAGTGATTAGAGCAAAAGTCACCAAAAGTCTTTTGCAAGTGACAACTGAAGATTCCAGAAGAGCATCTCTGAAGAGCAGAGATGGAGGAGGTTGGCATACTCTCCTTCTGTGTTTGTGATTCATAACTGTTTCCAATGACCAGTTATTCAATATAATTCCTACCCACAAACAGCCAAGGTTTGAAATTTAGGGTCTGTAGGGAATGATACAGCTCTCAGGTCACTCACCACAGTATAAAGCCACAGATTAGTATAAAGCAATCTGTAGGTCCCCCATATTGATCTTGTCCTCCTTTCTGCTTAAGAGGCAGTACCTCCTCCGTGATATATTTCTCTAAAGCACATCGTAGCCTTCACCACCAGCCAGAATGTTAATTCATTATCACTCGGTACACTGAGAAAACAAGTGACCATATGTAGCCTATGCCAGTGGAGCTGTAACTGCGAAGAACAATGGCTCTTAGTCAACAACAGAATTAAACTACTCCCTCTTGTGAAGCTCTTCTGAATATTTTAAGTGTTGCCTTGAAAGTGTGGGATTATGTGCAAGCATAAACATTAGCTTAATGCAATTTTTTGGTACAGAATATGCCAGAGTTTAAAAATCAAAATTGAAATGCAGAAAATAACTTTGGGATAAATTTAAGTTTTTTCATGTGTGATTAAAACATGATTGAAGAGGCATACTTTGTGTATAATTAAAGTTGCTTTGTAATTAAGAGATTTAAGCATGTATAGAAAATGATACAGCTTAGTTTGGAGATTTTACAAAGGTGCCTATTAAACACTCACTCCCTAGCAAGCCTGTGACTCAAATGTTTTCACATTCTAATGCTGATAAAGTCCTCGATTTTTTTAAGCTGCCAATTTCACCATTTCTACATGTTTTAGCCTTCCTGCCATTTGCTAGTGAAATAAAAACAGCCCTGTCTTACTTCCATTAGCCAAAATGGGATGTAGAACATGCTATATATTAACTTCCAAAAGCTCCAGGGTAAAAAAAAAAAGGCTCTCCACAATCTCTGAGAAAGTGCCTGACATCTTTGTCTTCTCCACTGTACATAGAAAGTGTTTGATAAATGGCTATTACTGAGTGAGCAGAGAGTATGTTTGTATGTACATGTGAAGGGTTATTGTGGTAATGAGAACACTTCCAAACACTTTTTATGAGCCAGGTACCAAGTGCTTTAATATATAATTTCATTTAACCCCCATAACAGCCCCATGAGGTGGGCATTATTAACCCTATTTTATAGATATAAAAACTAAATATTAAAAAGATGAAGGCTATACAGAATGATGCATTTTAATACTCACTTAGCAGCAGCAGCAGCACCTTGTGGGCTAGAGTGAGGAGGAACTCTTTTTTTCCCCCTCAGCCTTGCTTATTTTTCTTCAGGCCCCTTCCCAGGCTCCAAAACCTCAATTCCCTAGTCTTTCTAGGGATTCGCCTTGGCCTCCCCATTCATGCCTAACGCATTCTCTGGAAGTGCCTGGCAATGACCCTCAGCTTGATCTCGCTGGCAGTGGCCTTGGTTTAAACTGATCTTCCTGCCCTACCCCATCAATATGTATCCTTTTCATGTTTTATGCATTTTAGCCAAGTGTCACGTTGGGGAAAAAATTTGTAACAGACTTATTTACATGAGAGTGCTGATTGCTGACATCAGTGGTTAAGAGACATTCACAATAGTCCAAAGGTGCTCCGGGAAATTTTGAATTTGGGTTTTGGTTTTAGGTACATTAAGAGAGACTTGTTGACTGACTTCAGGGATCAGGAAGCATGGGTATTCAGAGAAAGAAATATCTACGACAGCAAGAAAAGAGCGTACAGAATGACAGATGCTGGATTTATTTTCCTGGTATGCAGGAACAAATTTCTTAGTGTCATTTTCCCTTCTTCATCTATAGAATGTATGGAATATTAATAACCTTTCCAAGAAAAGTACTTGTTTCTTATTATCTTTCATATCAAGCATTCACTTATAATCTTCAATAAAATCATATGTGTGTGTGTGTATGTGTATATATACACATATATAAATGTTACTGGTTTGCAAGCTTAAATGGAGCAGGAGAATGAAAGGAAAATGCAAACTTAAAGATTCTCTCAATACTTTTTATATGTCCTCAATAGATGGTTCAATTTCCACTGACTGCACCTTCCTTCTGGCCTATAGCAGCAATATCCCGCTCTTTTTTCTCTTAAGTTCGTGTGGTAGAGAGACGGCACCATGAGGGGAGGTGTTTCTTGGAGTTTTAGAAAAGACCGGTGAGAGAACGATGGTGAGGGAATGACATTCAAAATTGAATACGATGACTATTCCCAGTATATTTATGATCGGCAGAGTTGTAGTGCACCGATTCATGAAAAATTATGACCACGCTGACGGAGTTCTACAGAAAACATGCGCGTGCTTTCCTGACGGATGCCCCTCCTGCTCCCTGGGAGCTGCTTATTCTAGCCACTGACTCCCAGAAATGACTTGCTGTTTTTACAGAGAGTTGATTCAAGGAGTGTCAGGAGAGAGGTGTTGATTTCATGTGCAATTTAGTAGAAACAGAAGAATATATCTCACTTGAAATTGCACCTCGTATGTCTTTAAAATGTTATAATTTTTTAGTGATGGTGAGTGTAATCAGTGGGTATTAAGAGAGAGATTAGCACCAACTAGTTTCTCTCTCTTAAGCAAATAGGACATTTTGATTACAAATGTGTCATAATCAGTAGATCCGAAAGGACTGATTGGAGCACTGTATTGAAAGGGAGCACGAAAAAGAAGATATATTTTTGAGTACAAAGTGTTTCTAGTACTTCCTGAAGAGAGGGTGCCCAGGTTAGAAAATATTATCTGGGCAGGCATGTGATAAGAAGCCTCTCCTCATCTGATGACAAGCCATCATATGATCTTGAATTGAATTGATTCAACCAGTTATATGAATAGACATACGTTCACAAAGTTATATTTCCCATTTTATTTATTTATTTTTTTAATTTAAAAAAAAATTTTAATGTAGCTTTAGATGACATAAATGTTACATCAAAAATGTAGGGGATTCCCATATGTCCCGCTCCCTCCCCCTATATTTCCCATTTTAAGCAATTTGTTTACTCATAGAAGTGAGCTTCTTCTGATATGGTTAATATAACCAAATTTTTCCAAGGACCTGTTATCCCAGAATAAAAATATAATGGATATTTCTGATCTGCAGAATGCCTAAACCAAAATAGAACGAGAATGAAACATAGCTTCCCAATAACTACTTTTCTTTATTTTCTATAATAGTATTTCTCAACTTTTTTTTATGTTTAAAAAGTCTAGATGGCCAATTGCCTCTGCTATATGCCCTCTGCTTGCTTTTCATTGCTTTGGTTCAAACAATGCTCTCTCTTCTCCATTTATTCATATCCCAATCTCTCTCAAGGGTCAGTGTAAGTAATGCCTTCTCTACAAAACTTCCTAAAAATATAACTCTCTTCTTTATCACTTCTGGCAATTATTGCCTGTACTTCTAATAATTCTATAATTATGCTAACATATTTATGTCATACTGGGTATATGGAGCTGATGCATGTAATACTGTCCTATATGTAAAACTAATGCAAGGAGGCATTTCGTGAAAAGCGGGTTGGGGTCCAAGCCATTGTATAAATAAAGCAAGTCGTTTCTCATCTCTGGGCTTCAGTTTTGTCACATATAAACTGAGGAGGCTGGCCTATAATTGTCTAAATAATCATATGGCCCTTTCAACACTTTATCTGGAAAGGTCATTAGAAATTTATTGAAAAATCAGTTATTCCTTTTTACAATGTGTTTTACATAACATCTGGGGTCAAAAAATGTGATATTTTCCCTACAGTCATTAAAATAGTGATTGCAATAAGACTATAATCTCAGAACCCTATTTAATGGTCTAAAACGCTAAGCCCTTAAATCATATTCTCCATCTCAAAGTGACCTAAGTAGAGGACTGAAATAATTCAATTAAAACCTACTCTCTTGTAGCACTATTATATCTATGTCTTAAGCATTTTAATATTATGTATTTTAAAAGGGCTTCCAGATTATCTAGTCAACATAAAAAATAGAGAAGGGTTTTTTCTTCATGCTCTATAAATCAACTCACTTTTTTAGCAAAACAGGTATTTGAGAGGCAACATAGTGTTTTCTCTGTGGTGACTACATTTACAATGAGAGAAAGGAGAGTGGCACACCTCTGGAGAGCTTGTTATTCATCAGAAAGTAAGTGCCTAGCTTTCTGACCACTTAAGAGCAGTGGCAATTTTCAAACACAATAAAGGGAAGAAATACTGTTGTCTGTGGAATTGCACAGTAAGAACTGTCAAGATACATACACAAAAAGTAGCATCTGACTAGTCCAACCATAGACTCCTCTCCTTTTTATTGATATTTTTAAAAATCAGTGGTATATGGTTGAGTAATCATAAAATTTAAAAAAGGTTATGCATTTTTACCCACCTGTTTTCTCTTACTATTTATGGATGACTCTCTTTTTAACAGAAAATTTATATATAGTGATAGTTAATTCCTTGGTTAAGTTTTCTTTGTTCTTGATGGAAAACACATTTTCTCTTTGTCTCTTCCCAATTCATATCCTTTATTTGGCTTTGATTTGTTCATTAATCTTTCTCATTCAGTATATTTGAGAAGCAGAGATCCAAAATCCTAACTCTTATTCTGTTAAACCATCTGCATTACTTACAGTTGGTTAAAGAACAACTAAGATATGTATGTGTAACCCTCCAAAAAACTGTAAAATCTGAAAGCTATACAGTATATTAACAGCTTAAAATATGTAATGCATTATCATTGCAAACATTATTACTGATTATCTTTACCCAAAACAGATTTTAGAGACAAAAGACACATAATTAGTCCAACCCATCCATTTAAAATGTGGAATCAAGGCCCAGAGAGCTAAAGTGAATTACAGGAAGGGACAAAGACAGTTATTAGAATCATCTTCTTTACAAATATAGGTCTCTTGATTCCCGGTCTAGGGCATTTTTCACCCTACCACTCTTTCCTTTGGGAAGACTAGTTATATTATCGCATAATGGGAAGGTGAGTAGAGATTAAAAAGGAATAGAATTAGATTCTAATGACACTCTGAAATTTATATAGTAATCTCTCTTTCCCAAATACTTAGAGATTAATTAGTTTGATTAACTTCTTATCATTATTGCATTAGCTTATATAAAAAAACATTTATCATTAAAATGACCATACTTAATTGACTTTAAGATACACCCTCTTTTTTTAACTTTTGACATCTCTTGATCAGGATGCATTTTGGAATTTCTATGGCCAAGCAGTGGTGGAGGCATAGTTCCCTCTAACTATGTATGTGAAAGGTGATTGTATTCCTGTTGGCATGACCAAACAACCACCATTCTCAACATTTGGAGGAAGGAATATGAGTCCTGAAGGTTTTCTGAAAATCTTCCATTGTCACCTTTTGGTAAGATCAACAAAACACCTGCATCAAATCTTTCAGAAGGTGTAAACAACTTGGAAAAAAAGTCTGAGGACAGTCATAGAGAACTCTTAAGAAACGGTGTGCCACTAACACAAACTATGGAATTACTAATTATCATTTTAAGTTTGATTAAAAATCAGTTCCCCTGGAGGTGAGGAGCCCACTTAAAAGGGGATTGCAAAGGCAAATATAGTTTTAGGTATGGAGCCTTGAAATAGAGCCTCGACAATGGAAGGTTGAAGCACTCTGAAAGCATTCTAAAATGCTGAAGGTAAACTGAGGAGCTAGCCAAAGTCCATCTCAAAATTTGTTTTGAAACAAAGAAAGGAGAGAGAGAGATCAAACCCATTCTTTTCCTAGCTCACAGTGCTTTTAACACTTGCTTTGTTAAAGTTAATGTGTCTCTTTATAGCTGTGAAGAAATTATGGGGTAGGAATGAAGTTATTGAAAGTCTACGTCTAGAGGGAAAAAAGTAAAAAAAAATTGATATTTGATAGTAGAGCAAAACAAGCATAAAAAGTTCAGCTTATTTATACTTTCTCTCAACTCTACTGCCTTAGTTTCTCACCTGTCTGCAAACTACACCATGTATCTTTATCAAAATAGTTCCAGCACCACTGGTGTCTCCTTCCCTTGAAATCCTATTGCACATATTGACTGTTCTGTAAATTTAGCAGTTTATTGCACACAGTATCTTCTAATTTCTGAATATATAGTCCTTCATGAGACAAGCATTTATTAAGTGATGTGTGACTATACTCATTTGTTTGTACATGTATTTATTATATTTTGCCTCTTTCCAAGAATAATTTGGAGCTGCTTATGATAAAAAGCCCAAACACAGTCGAATCTTAACGCAAAGGTAAAGTTAAAGAACAGATTCAAATAATGAAGCAGGGTAAAAGGAGACATTTAAAGAAACCTTTATCAATTAAGTACAAAATTAGCTCTGAATTGTTATGAAATGAAATCAGGCAAAGAATGAAAACAAAGCTTTCCTTCTTTAAAAAAAAAAAAAAAGAATCCTCATAATGTTCAATGAGAGAGGTGGTATGTCAGCTGAAAATCAGTTCCCTCCTCTGGGTCCTCCACATAAAGAAACAGTTATTAAAAAACAGAGGAGTAACTTTTATTTGGGTGTAACTGATACCAAACCTTCTCCATGACAGTAATTGGCAAAATGGTTCAGTGGTTTCTCACAAGATTCTTGAATTACAATGGTAACATAGATGACGATGCTTTATTTGTTTGGTAAGGAAGGCGTAGTCTGGTTCAACTGTGGTTTGTATTATATAATATAGGTATAGGTTTGAAAGGTGAGTTTCTAAAGTTTAAGACCTGTTATATACCATAATTTAGGGTTTGTATTTCTTCTATCCTAACCCATTCCTACATTTTCTGATACTTCAGGTAGTAATTTTTTTAAAAATCCTGGGAACATCATGAAAGCATAGAAACATGTAGTCTACCATGTATATAGTGAATGCCCATGGACTCAAAGAACATTTAGTATTTTTTCGGTATTTAATTGCAATGTGGGCCTTCCATATTGTAAGAGATCTGAGGCAAGATGTTTGTTGCACACCCTGTTAAGTGCCCTTGGTTACATCATTACCTCCTTCCAGTTAACAGAGCTCTGATTTTGTGCAGAGGTGACACTGCCACGTGCACAGAGAAAGCAGACCTCTCTTCCAGCCCCAATGGATCAACCAGGATTTATAAAAAGCAAACAAACAAACAAACAAAAACAATCATGGCAATGTATTCTCTCTTTGCTAGTATTAGATTAGGAATGGGATGAGACCTAGTTTTAGTAAATGAAGCATAAAGGGAAGCCTGTTGATAGCTTTTGTTAAAAACTTCCATCCTGGTAAAAAGAGAAATGAGAAGACTGCCTCTCTTCTTTTTCCTTTAGTGGTGCTGTGTGAAGAAGTGATCTTTAGCTCTTTGGTAGCCATCTTGCTTCCAAGATGTGCAACGAAGATATTTACAGCAATATTCACCCAGATCCCTGACATCCTTGAGATGATGGGTTAAACAACCCTGGAGCAGACCACCTCCAGAATCCTTGTTCTGCATGACAATGAAACTCTTTATTGCTTATGACTTTAGTATAATGAATACCTCTACTATTTGCAGGGGCATACTTTCTAACAGCAGCAGTATTTTATACTGCTGTATTGTATACAGAACTAAGCAAAAATTGGCATTCGTGAGAATCATAGAGAATGAAAGACAAAGATAAGAAGGAAAAAAAAACACATTGTAATCAATAAGACAAGATCATTGGCCATCTGCAAAAATGCTGATATGTCTTTATAAGGTATCCAATAATATTTATTAAACTAAGGTCAATGCAGCCTATTTTAAAGTTACTATAGTCTATTACAAACACATTTATACTAAGAAACCATTATTTTACCTAATGCCATCACTAATATGTGATATCTTTCTAAACACAAACATTTGAAAGTTGTATTAAAACAACAGATCCATATTTTTTAAAATCTTTTTTGACATTTCTCATATGATGGACCCCTAATTTGTACATAGAAGTAGCAAACTTTATTCAGTGGACTGGAGGAGGTGGGGCTCTGTCTGATAAGAGAAACGTTAGGAAGAACAAAAATACCATCATTCTGCTTAGTTATTGTCCAAGAAAAATGTCACCCAAAGGAAAAAAAAAATCAAAGCATTACCTTTGTTATTTTGTCAACATTTAGCATGTGAAAAAATTACATCTGCCTTCATTTATGGATATTTACTTCTACACTAATAGGAAGTATTTAGGCGAGTTTTACATATTCATTTATTCGGTCATAGTGGCAAATGCTGCTAGTTTCCAACTCCAAATCCATTTCATCTTCTTCTTTTCTAAAGAATGTTTTGAACCACAGTAGCAATAGGCCACACTAAATTTATGAGCTGCCCCAACCTCTCTTGTACCTAGGAATGGCCATTCAACACAGTTCTGGCTATGATATGAGAATGGATGTCTATAGGAGAATGTCCACCTACAAAAAAAGGTGACATACTCAAAAAGGTTTGTTTGACCCCTTCCCTCTCCTTTCTTGGGTGTAGAAAGCAGACATGATGGTCAATGGCACAGGCACAGCAGCAATCACGTGACCATGAGAAGAAAAGTACCAAGAAGACAGAGGGGACCTGTTTACAAGCTTAAACAATGGTCTTCTCCAGACTTTTTATGTGAGATAAACCCTTACATTTTAATCCACTGTTTTCCAGGTTTCCTGTTATTTTATAGCCAAATGTATTTCCAAATGATGCATTCATTAATTATTTATGGTCTACTTCATGTTCAGACAGGGGGGCTAGGCATAGAATGAAGTGATACATGAGGCATTGTTTTTTGATCTCTGGGAACTACCTAGTGAGGCAGCTTCCTGTGTCACCATAAAGTGTAAAATGTGAGCTGCTCCTGGTGTGGATAACTTGTTCTGGGAGTTCAAAGAAAGGAGAGCAGGGTAGTAGAGGAAAGAGCCCTAAGAAAATAAAAGTTTCTTTCTGTCCTGTGGTGGGGATGGGTGGATGGAGTCCATGAAGAAAGACTAACATAAACAAAGCATAGAACTGGGGAGGAGAGCCTTGTGGAAGGTGTTCTGGTCTAAAAAGGGAAGTTGAGGAAAAAATTCTGATAGGAGTTGAGTAATATCTGGGTTCTGGCATTAGGCATTATGGAAGTATTGGCCATTGTTCATAAGATATCCACAACATCAGACTTGTGTTTTAGGAAAAAAAAAAAAAAAAGTCTGGTGGACTGAACTGGGGTGATTCCATTTACATAAATTAAAATATAAATGAAGAATTATATCTTCCTATTTACAATCTCTAAAAAAATTGAAAAGTCATCAAACTTCACTCCAAAAGACTTTCACTGTGGCAAATATGTACTGTTGAACTGCTAAAGTTTCTAATCTTACTATGGGTTCAATTGTGTTTTTCCCACAAAAACTACAAGTTAGTATGTTAGGAAATACATGATATACTTCCTCTGTGTAAACGTAAAAAAAGAAAAAGAATTCTAGAGTATATCATTACTATGGTTTGCTAAACTGTTTTAAAAACGTTTTGTTTCAACACATGGAAACCCAGAGAGGTATTTATCAATTATACCTATATCTATATTAATATTTTCCCACAAAAGTTGCCAATAACATTAAAATTTATGTGTTTTTTAAAAACAGAGATCTTAAATTTGTATCAACATTCTATAGTTCCAGCTGCTAATTTTCCTTTAAAAAAAACTAATATAAGTCAACTGAAGGAAATTTGAGGAAGAGTAGATCCTGCCACTGGATAACATGTAAAAGCAATAAAAATGGAATAAAATATATGAATTTCAGGGTTGAAAGAGACTTTAGAAAGTGAGTCAAGGAAGCCTTCTAAGCATGCAGAGTCCTCAAGCCTTCAACCTTACTTTCAGCAAGCGGAGTTCTCACCCTACCTTCTGTGAGTGTATATTCCACCTTCAATTGCAAAACACTTCTTGCTTTGACTCTTTTCAAATACTTATATTTGAAAATATGCTATGCCTAGGTATAAAAGGAAATTTTCACAAAATGAAACCCAACTAAGGGAATAAGGAAAAGAATGACAGAAATTGCTTTGCCCCTGTTAGGAGGGATATAATGGGAAAGAAGGGTGCTAAAAAGAGCTTTTTTTACCTCACTCCTCAGGAACTCCAGGATATTCGTATATTCTGCTGAAAGATGGACTCCCTCAATTCCTACTTTTGTTGAAAGGATTGGAAAGACTAATGGTAGAACAGGCTACAGAAAACAGTAACTTCTTTTAATCAAACCATGTAATCAGAAAGCCTGAGTAATGATCAACTTCCACTTTCTCTGAGAATCCCTCAATCACTCAGCTGTGCAGGTAGACTTAGATTCTTTCTCTGCCAAGGGCACAGTAAACTTAATGTTTTTGTACTTGACATTTAATATTCTAAATACATACATGGCCCTGCTACTGAGCTCATTTCAAAGAGCTGGTGTTTTGCTAGCTTACAATGGCTGATTGAAATTCCGAGACATTTTATAGACTTTACACTCAAACACATGTACTCACGCCTTTTCTCAGTGACATTTTTATATCTGCCATCCTATTAATAATGAGCACAATTAATTTTTGAGAAATACATTAAGATCCTGTAATTTTCATGTACAGCCTAATTCATTTAATCAAGAATTAGTCTACTGTAGTGTTAGTATGAAAAGAAGAAAAATAAGTGTATTAAGTGCCTATAAAAATACAGAGTAATAGATATAGGATTCACTATCTGAATTCATGCTTTCTATGCATCATTACGGCCTGGAAATGAAAACGGAAAGAGTATAGTATCTCTGTGGAAGCCAACTGTTCATGATTTAGAATAAATTAATCAAGTATTGGACAAATAATTTCCCCATTTCTATAACACACTAACAACCTCCCCTGGAATAAATTTTCCCAATTCAAAATCTGAACCTAAATAATTTTAAAGTCACTGCAGGCTGTTTTTCATTTCTACTCACAAGGCATTGTGCTGAGGCAGGCAGGAGCCAGTGGAGAACCTTCTAAATGTTTGGACTATCTTCTCTTCCCAGGGGAGTTTTTTGCCCAATAATGCATAATTAGCTGCTCATCGCTGGGGATCTGGGGAGTGACATCTTGACTTGAACCACGCAGACCTGAAAATCACCTCCCAGGAAATGTTGTGGGGAAGAAGAGCAACTTACTTATCCCTGTCAAACTAAGAGGCAGAGCCAACCCCAGAGGGCCTTGGGGAGAGGAGAAGGCTGAGGGCAGCTCCACATCATTCCGCCTGGGCTTCAGGCAAGGGTTTTCTTCTGGAGGCGGCTTTGTTCCTCCACCTGCTTAGCCTCCGTATTTCGCCAGGATAACCCTCCCCGCGCTTCCGTAATCTTTTCTTTATTTCTTTGGTACCTCTCTGCCGATCTCCCGGCTCTTGGTCTCTGTGGTCCCAAGGTACAGCTTTAGGATGAAAAGCTGCAGTGACTGGGGCGCCGCTCTAAGCATTTGGAGGCGACGGCACTCGTCCGCCCCGGCTCGGGCAGCGTGCGCGCCGCACACTCGGTTTCTCCCTTTTTTCCGGGTCTTTCCAGCTCGGACGGGCTCTCTCGGCCTCCAAACACCCACTCCGGCTCGCCTTCCCCGCCGTGCTTCCCCACAGCAGCTCTGCACGCTTGGCACCGGCCGTGCCGCGCGGTCCCCGCACGGTCGCCTAGTCCTCCGCACACTGACCGGGCGCCCCCAGCCCGCAGGCCGTGACTAGGGATTAAAGGGTCAACTCGCCGCGGGGAGGCGGGAAGGGGGAGCAAGAGGAGCTGGGGCAGGTGGGGAGCAGTGCGGGGCGGGTGGGGGACGGTCGGGAGAGGGAGCCCAAGGAAAGAGAAGATGAATCTGCTTTGAAAGCGCCAATGAAGAAAGGACTGTGGGGGGAGGAGTGGGGAGGGGGAAAGAACACCACCAGGCAGGGTGGGCAAAACAGGCAGTTTACAAACTGCTAGGGGCAGAGCTGCTGAGCGGAGCAGGAAGGGGGTTGACGGGTGAGAAGAAAAAATAAGGGGATGTTCTCATCTTTCCCCAAAAGGTCGGGTCTGAAAACGTCTCTGAACGGGGAGTTAAACAGGAACTGGTCACTGTGTGAAGGGTGGACTTAAAAAGGAATTAACTGTCATGTAGTTTTTTTTCTATCCTAGGCTGAGCTCCATCACGTTCAACTCCGGCAAATTATGCTTCAAAAATGAAATGAATCGACTCTATTTAAAAACAGAAGCTGAATTTCCCCCACTGTGGATTTATCCTTAGGTATTGGTTTGTTTGCCATTTATATTTCTTTCCAAATAAAATAAGCGTTTTGGGAGATTCTGTAAACCCCAGTGCTAAAGAAATCACCCAGTTCATTAAAGTTCGTCATTTCTTATTGCTTTTATTTTTGTCAGAGAATAAGGTGAGCGGTTAACACCAAGAGATGTTCAAAACAGTTAACTAGGTAATAATATTTCTTAAAAATGTATATCCTAAAACAACTAAAAGAAGGATTGGAAAACTCAGTTACACAATTAAAAAGAGAAAGAGAGAAGAGAGGGAATCATTTAAACTCTAGCAGACTATTACACCTCCAGCACCCCTCCCCCAAGACCCGGTAGAATTGGAAAAGGGGGGAGAGTGTACCGAAGAGAAAGAGCAGGGCAGGGTTGGTGGAAGGTGGGGAAGGAGAGGGAGAGGCAGGGAATAGGAAGTTATCGGCAATCCCTGGGATTAAGATAAACGTCGGAGCTCGGCGGTAGCAGGAAGGTTTCTTACCTTTCTCTCTAAGCTCGGTTTGCACCTGATCTGCAACCATAAATACTTCGTGATGCTTACTGTGCAGCCAAACGATGGCCGAATGTTAAACAATTCTTCACGTTCCCTCCCCTTTTTAAAAAACAGACTCAAAAGAATGTTAATACTGTTCTCGTTATCCATAGGCTCCAAAACATCCGCTTTGTCGGGAAGAGAGACGAAAACCAGGCGCTTGGGCACGCGTATATGTATTTATATATTATGCGGCTGGTATATAAACATATATACGTTTTCTGCATATAAATCCAAAAAGAAAAGCACCACAGATGCCTCTGAAAGCTGGAGGGGAAAGGGGGGAGAGAAAAACTTGGCGAGCCAAATGTATCCAAAGATTTCGTACCAGGAGCCACCTGCTTCAATATGCAGAATTCCCGAGAATATTTAGAGGGAGAAGAAACAAAAACAAAATAAAATAAAATTCCCCAAACATACACTTGAAACTGGAAGACGCCTTAAGAAGCGTGGAAATGGAGAGGATGTGAAGATCTCCCGTGACTACAGATCCTTCAGTTAAGTGAGCAATCGCCTCCGAAAACCACAGGCGGGGAGGTGGCTGCAGATGCGTCCCCGGCTCCGGTCCTCGCCGCCGCTGCTACCTGTAGACGCACACACACACGCATACACTCGCGCTCACACACAGCACAACCTCCTCTCTCTCTCCGCTCTCCCCCTCTCCCCCCTCTCTCCGAGGCGACGCCGGGTGCAGGAGTCTGAATCAAGCTAGACCCATCCTCCAGACCCGGTCCTGCCCCCTCCAAGCCGGGTTCCCTTCCCCGCCTCCCTCTCCGCGTCCGCTTTATTGCACAGCATCGTCTCCCCCCGTGCGCCCCCTCCCCCGGGGTCGAAGCGGCGATCGTGGTGGGGGGTGGGCTTCGGGGGCGCGGGTCCGGCGGTGGCAGACGTGGAGCCGGCGGCCGTCCCTCCCTTTACAAGTTCCGCCCTCCGCCCCCACTGCGCCCGCAGCGCCCGCGGCGGCGGGAGGGGTTCAGGGCCCCGGGCGTCACGTGTGACGTTCGCCGGAGCGCTCCGTGGAGCGTGTGATGAACCCGGAGCCGCTGCCGAGCCGCGAGGCCTCAGACGCTACGAGTTTCCCAGTTATCGGCGTTATCGTGCTCCCCTTCCAGGCGTTTTCGTCTTGGTGAAGTAGAGCGAAGAAGAGTTGGAGGCCACTGCCTTCCACTGCGCCTCTTCAATTTCTTTTCTTCCTTTGCTACATTTCATGCCACCAAATCCCCCCTATTTTAGCCGTTTCCTCCAGCTGGAGGCAGAGTAAGCCTCGAATCGAAGAGTTTGCTGTAGTCCCCTTTTGGTGGGAGTAGTGTAAATGTAATGCCACTGCCTTTGGCCTCTCCCCGCCTGGCTGCGCCCACATCTTCTGCCTCTGGATAGGTGATTAAAAAAATAAAAATCATCATAACTAATCTGTGTTGGCTTTTGTGACGGGTGTGATTCACTGTAGCACAGTGTTTGCACCTACCCACCAGCCTCCCCCTATGAATTTTTAAATGCAAGTGACTTGGGGGACAGGGCTCTGCCAACAGAACTTTTTAATTAGTTGATTGCAACGTGCAATAAACACACACATAAAATTCAGGGGTGGGGAAATCGCTAAGAGGAATCAGTGACTCTTGGCCTAAAGAAGTGTTTTTTTATCTTATTATATAAGAGTTTGCTTCATATTTCTTAATTGTATTCATGCTTTCATCTCTAAACTTCAGGTAAAAGGAAATAACTTTAAAATTGATTTAATATTTAGAATTCTGTTTTCCTGAATTATATATAGCCAGTTAATCAATTAATTAATACCAATAAAAAAGAAACCTAAGATTCTAGTGTTTGCTATTTAAAAACAATCTAAATATCATGTAACAATTCATTTAGCTTAGAAGGAATTCAGTACCACATTTTCCTGACCTAGCTTTATAGTTCATCTGTCTTAATCCATTTTTATTTTTCTGTAAGTAGCCTATATATGATGTGTGGACAAATCCAGTAGATTTCAAAGTTGTTCCCAAGAAAGTGAAATTTCATCAGACTAAACATGTATTCAAGTTATAGTGATAGATCTACATACCTCCCCAAGTTTCTCCAACTTGGTGACAGAAAACATGAGAAGCTTCTCTGGAATTTCCTGGAAAAGTTGAGAAATAAGGATCTATTCCAATAACAAAAAAAGTACTAACTGAATCCTTCCAACTTTCACTGTGCTACACAATTAAGGAACCTGAAATAGGGTATCCATATGACAACTGCAGAATCAAACTTTTAAAAAAGAAATAAGGATGAAGTTGTCCATTGTAACTTATGTAATGTAATATTTTGGATACTCTCTTGATTCCCAAAACTCAAAAGAACTCCTCTGTGGGCACCACTTTATAAACGCCTTTATTGAGGTTATCAGAACTCCAGAGGTAATGACTGAACATTTTTCATTTCTAGTATTTGGTATTTATAGTAAGAAATTAACAATTTAAATAAGGTCTATTGTGATTTTTCATTATTCTTTCACAGTTACACTTTAATCAGCTGGGCATTATTATCTCACTTTTATGAGTTATTTTTACAAAAGGGCCAAGAATTTTAGCCATATAGAATTGCCACACAAGTGGCATTTATCACAATCATGTAAGTACAGGCAAATGAGTCCGTTTTCTTGCCCATTTTTCTCCACTTTCTCAACCAAGCTTCCTTAAGGAAATAAACCCAAATCAAAGGATCTCAAGCCATTTGACACCCAAAACAATTAAATAGCAAAAAGTTCTGCTTCTTTCTTTCTTTCTTTCTTTTATCCCTTTTGTTGATATGCAGTTAAGAGCTGGAACTCTGAACTCAGATTGCCTGAGTTTGATATTGGATCTGCGCTGAAATTGGTATTGCCTGGTACATGTTGCTTAATTTCCAGTAAGTCTTAAATTCCAATTCTATTAAGAAGACATATAAATAGTAACTAGTGATGTATGTTGCCACAATTATCCAAAATAATGCATGTAAAGTACCTGGCATAAGAGAAAGTAATTCTTCATTGTTCTCTCTATTTTTAGTATCTATGTGATGTGTTCCCTTTTCTGACTCAAACACCAGTATATGTAGGGACATTTGGGTTCTGCATTGAAAATTGATCATGAATGTTGGTTAAGATATACCATATCCATAACCTGTAGGTCATTAGTGATTTGAGAGTAATTAGTAGGCCCTTGATGCCTTCTCTTTTTCTTAAGATATATCTGTCTGCTAGTATTTAATTCTAATGAAGGGGACTGTATGAAAAGTGGATGATAAGATAGAAAAGAAAACATTAAACAAATATGAATAGGTAATAATGGCACTAATAAAAATGTAGGAAAATGAATTTAATATGCATTGCAAATCATGTGGTCTTCTAGGTTTGGCATTAACTGTGCTTGAGTTTACTGCTTTTTACCATGTCAAGCAGTTTGGAATCAATATTGGAAGTCTCTAAGTTCAAATACAAATAAAAATCCTGTGACGGTTTGCCCAAACACATCTGTTTATCTGTATATTTGAAAGGGGTCCTCAAAATTACAATATGTAAAGTAATAGCATTTTCTGATAATATTGGCTCAAAAAAGCTTTGGTATGAAAAACAATCTATTGGATGGATATGGGGGAAATAATCACTAGGTGAGTAGTGAAGTCAACTTTATGTTATAAGTATATATGTACTGCCTAATCATTGTGGTTTTAACATTTCTTTTTCCAGAAATAAAAATGAAAATATTGGAAAATGACGGTAGACTTAGAGTAAATATTATATTGTATTTTCAGATACCTCAGTATTGTAGTCTATAGGCTCAGCTTACTTTCAGTCCATAAGGTCATTAAGTGGGAAGATTGTTCCCCCAGTAATTATATATGTATAAAGAAAATTAAATGGCATGTTCTCCTAAAGTAAAGAAAAAGCAAGAGTATTACTCATTCTTTGGAAAATCCCAAAGACTCACAGCAGGAAATAGTACTTTTTTTTTTTTTTTCTTTTCCAAGGAACTGAAGAAGAAAGAATATTAATAAAATGTGCCTAGATGAAATTTTACCACTAATTTCCCCATAAATTATATGTACTCACTTAAAATGGGTTAAAAATAAGTAATATACTGAGAAAAAGTTTATAGGGTCAGTAACAGCTCATATTTCTGCTCTGAAAGAAATAAAAGATGAAGCTTAACAATCTGTTGTGGCATTGTCAAGTGGACCACCTGCATGGCTTCCAGGCAGCATTTTATTATGACCTGGATGAAAGACATAGGTATTATTAATACTGAAAAGACAAATTCTGACTTCTAGGATCACCAGCACAGTCTGGAAACATGTAATATTCATTTGGCCACAGCCTACCTGATCTCCTTACAAACCACACCTTTGCCCTGCACAGCCTATATAGCATGGCCAGTTTCATCTTCTTTTTATCTAATCCTGACCAAGTCAAACCATTTTTTTAAAAATCCTCAATGAACCTGTATTCCTTATCATGTAAAATGCAAACTTCTTATTCTAGGATTCAAACCCAACAAGCTTTCAATTCCACACATCTTTATTTAGTTTTCTTTCCCATTACACTCCTCCCTGAACTCTATATTTCTTCTAAAAGAACTCACAAGGACAAGTCTAATGATTTCTTCTCTTGGACTATCCAAACCACCACCTCTAGCTACAAAAAAAGAAAGGAAGGGAAGGAGGGAGGGAGGGAGGGAAGGAAGGAAGGAAGGAAGGAAGGAAGGAAGGAAGGAAGGAAGGAAGGAAGGAAGGAAGGAAGGAAAAAATTACTGTAGGCTATTTCGTAGATGGATTTAAATCATTAGTCAGTTGATTGCATCTATGACTGATTACATCTACAATCAACAAAGGAAATTGCCTTCAGCAATAAGAGACATCTTCTCATCCAATCAGTTGAGAGCCTTAAAGAGAAAACTGATTAATTCAACAGCCAAAAAAAAAGAATTTCTATCTACTTCAGTCAACCAGCTTCTCCTGGGGAATTCAACGTCACCATCAAGTTCCCAATTTGCAGCCTACTCTAAGGAATTCGAGCTTGCCAATCCCCACAGTCATGTGAGCCAATTCCTATAATAAATCTCCTAAATTTTACATATATCCTGTAGGTTTGTTTGGTTTGGTTTTCCTGGAGAATCCTCACTAATACATCGTTATTTCTGCATCAATGTCTTCCTTAACTTGTTTACAAGACACCAATCAGTCTTTCACCCCAGGACCTTTGCACTCACCATTCACTCTGTCTAGGGCTCTCTTCCCTCTAATGGTTGTATACCTCCTCCCTTCATTCATACAGATCTGTGCTTGGATGTCATCTTCAAAAGAGGTCATCCCTAACTTCACTATCTAAAATAGTACTCTCTTCCACATTCATTCAATGTGTCCTTAACTTCTTATATTTGCTTGAAAGTACTTATTGTAACCTGATTATGTTTATTTATTTATTATTTGCTCCCCTTCCCACAAGAAGGTAAGTGCCATAAGATCAGAGGCTTGGTCTTTGTTGTTTACTGTTGTATTCTCCACACTTAGAAGTATGCCTTACTCATTGCAGTGCTCTCTATATAGTTGTTGAATGAATGAATGAATGAATGAATGAAGTAAATATGATTCACTAATAGCAATTTCAGGGACATGATGACAGACTACCTCTAACTTCATCTAACAATTGAGCACAAAGACATGATAATTTGCTCAGAAGTTCCTGAGAAACAGTTTATAAAATCACATGTCTTACAATACAGTAAAGGCAGAATTTTAGTACGTGGGTCCCTCTTTTTGAGATAATGTTTAGAATGAGCATATATGGGCCCCAAATTTGTTCGTAAAGCAACAATACCATACTTCCAAAGATACTTTGTTCACTTAAGAGTATTTTATTACATAAGCCTTAGATTCCACATTTGCTCATTTCCCAGAACAGTAAAACTAAGTTCTTTTTCTTAGGTTCTAAAGTTCTTTGTTGGAAACGGGTGTGGCTCAATGGATAGAGCTCCCGTTTACCATATGGGAGGCCCCGGGTTCACTTCCCGGCGCCTCCTTGTGAGGGCAGGCCGGCCCGCACGGCGCGGTGGGCTGATGCAGCAGGACCTCACAGCAAGGGGAAGATAAACAGACACGGAAGGAATACACAGCAAATGGACACAGTAAAACACAGGCAGCAAGGGGGGGATAAATAAATAAATCTTAAAAAAAAAAAAAATAAAGTTCTTTGTTAAATTATTTAAAAATTTGCAATTAATAGAAGCAGTTTTCAAAGCAAACTGTCACATTTATAATATACTGTGTATTTAGAACTTAAGATTGCTTATATTATTCCATAAATGAATTCTCATTCACCAATCCTTTGAGTCCCTACTCTGTCCCATTTCTGTATTATTGGAGGATCAAATGAACCATGAGACATGGTGCCTTCCTGCTTGAAATGTGCCGTATCTCTGAGGCAGGAGCATACCTAGGCCATATGATAGCTTCTCACAAAATATAAAAAAGATTTTCCAGGGAAGGATATTCCAAAAAGAGGAGCAACATGTATAATCAAAGCTCAGTTCTGTTGGAGCATGGGAGGCATGTAGGGGAGTGGCAAGAAATGAGCTTGTACGGAAGCAGGGTCAGATAATGAGGGGGTTTGTGTATCTGGCAAGGAAGTTTGGATCTGATCCTTCAAGCAGGGCCATGGACTCTTTAAGCAAGGAAATACTGTGGGTATATTTGTCTTTTTGAAAGGTTCATCTGTAACAGCATGGGGAGTGAACTTGGGAATGAGAAACAAAACTGAAGAAAACCTGTTATAAATTATTACAGTTGTACACAAAAGATGTGGGATTGTCTGAATTATGTAGCAGCAGCAAAAACAAAAGAAATAAAAAATATTAATTTATAACAAGAACTTCTTGGGAAGTTATTGGCTGTGGAATGTGAAAGATGGTTTATAGAGATTTTTTATTTTTGAGCTTGAACAACTGGATGAATGATGCTGTCAATCATATCACCTTTATGAAGTAGGGGTTTTTAGAATATCCATTTTGCCATTGGGGAAACCAAGATTCAGGGGTAAAGTGACTACATCCAAGGTAAAGCAGTTTGAACTTGAATCCATGTCCTGTGACTCCAAGGTCAATGAACTTACCACTATCAAACACCATTCTCCTGAACTTAAAGTAATGCACAGCTATGAAAATATGGCTTTCAAATATTAGTTGGTTCAACTTGATATTTAATATGAGTTCAGGAGAAAACTATTTGAACTCATGCCTTAAGTCCAGACAGTCTGTGTTGTTAATTAAAAAGAGATTAGTATATATTTGATGTCAGGAACCATCTAAAACTTAATAAGCATTCATAGGAGAAAGAGATAGTGAGATGAGCAATCCAAACTGCATCTAGAAAAAAGCTCCATTGAGGATTGAAACTTTTAGTTAGTCTTATAGGATTAAATATGTGGAGGAAGGGAAAGAGGGGTGAGTGACTCAATAAACTCATCCTCTAGATAGACACTAAGTTTTTAAGAAATATGAAGTACCATATTTTGGTAATGGCTAAGATTCTTCTAGACTGACCCTTCTTCAAGCAACAACTATAAACGTGAGAAAAAAGCAGCTACCTAAAGGTACTTGAGAGCAAATAGAAGCAGGCAGATTCTTACAGCAAAGCCACACATAGAGAAGGGAAGTTATACATAGTGAGCTCTCATCTTTGCATGTAGCCTATAGTGAAGAACTGTCAGTGTGGTGGAAAAACTGCAGTCTTCCTGGTTTGGAGAACCAGATTGAATCCAGGGGAAACAAGAAAGAAAAGGGTCATCCCAGGAAAAAGAAAAAAGAGAAAGAGGATGCTCAAATCCTGCCTGTCCATATCTTTGCTTGGCCCATGAACCACACACATATGGGACAGATCCATAGCAGTTCAGTAAAAGAAAAAAAAAAATCTGAAATGAGATCACAGCTTCTGTCCCCAAAACAGTTTGTAGCTTGAGTCCAATCAAGTTAAGTTCTTGTTAATATAAAAGAAACACCAGAGACTCTTTGGAGAAAAAAACCATAGAATTCAGAATCTCCACAGCTTAACATTCATAATGTTCAACATATAATACAAAATTACCTGACATACAAAAATCTAGTAAAATAAAATGTGTTTTCAAGGAAAAAAGAAAATCAACTGAGAT
>JAQZBX010003062.1:0-30051 GCA_029593785.1 Cabassous unicinctus
TTGCCCTGTTCCCTTTCATGCAAGATCTGCTTCAGATGCCACCTCCCCAAAGAGGCCTTGCCTGCGCCCCAGCTAAACCTTTGCCACTCTGTCACTTTCCTTGTTTTACTGTTTTTGGCACTCCTTAGTTGTCCCTTTACCTGATGATCTGATTGTCTGTACCCAGCTCCAGGAAGGTGGGCATTTGGGTCTGTCTTGGTCACAGCTGTGCCCCCAGTGCTTAGGACAACAGTCTGTGTGCCGTGGGGGGTCGGCAACTGTTGAGTGAATGGGAAGGCCTGGGGCCCCTGCCAGGGCTGAGGCAGCCCTCCCGCCCTCCTGATGTTGCTGCCTGACTGGACACAGCACCCCAGCACGTGGGCCCCAGCTTAGATGTCCTCGGCCTGGCGCTGGCAGCGTGCGAACCCTCGGGACCATGTTCTACCTTGAGGAGTGGGGTGGGGGCACTGGCCGGGCCTCTCGGTCTGATCTGAGGCCCCCAGAGAGAGCACTTCCTTGTGGCCCGACCCCTTGGTAGACAGGGGTTCGGGTGGCCTGCATGAAACTTCCAGCGTGGGAACAACAGGGGCTGATGGAACGGGGGGGCAGGGGTGGGAAGTGGAGGTCCCCCAGAAATTTCAGGCCAGCAAAGGAGAGTCCCCAGCAGCTTTTTGCACCTTGTGGCACCTGCTGGCCCTTGTGTGGGTGGCGGAGCCCTGGGGAAAGCCCACGCCCCTCTGTGCACCAGGGGGCAGCCAGGGAAGTGAGGTCTGGCCGCCGAGCTCTGCGCCCCCCTCGCTTCATGCCTCCGGTGGGCTGGGCTTTCTGAAGGGCCCCTCCAGCTGACGCAGCCTCGGGCTCCTTGCCCAGCCTGAGGAGGGGGGCCCTGGAAGGCGAGGGGGGCGCCCAGGGTTGGAGCGGGGCTGGGTCTCCACCGCGAATGAAAATCGGAAACCAATTGAGCAGGACAAGGTGCCCAGCCAGCAGGTTGTGGGAACGAGGGGCCTAATGGATGTGGCTGGTGGGGGCAGCGGATGCCTCATCGATCGCCCAGGGCCTATATTTATCCACCTTGGGTCTGTGGCCCCAGCAGCTGGATGGAGCAGGGATAAATAAATGGTCACTGAAATATTCATGAGCTGCACGTGCACATCCGTGGGGCGGGGTGGGGGGTGACCGCCAGGGGCCTTCTCTTCCTTCCTTTGCCCCATCTCGGCAGAAGCCTTTCAGGAAATCCCTCCCTCCTGGGCTAGGCGGAGTGTGGCCCGGCCCCACTGGGCACTCACCCCAGCCCAGAGACCCTGGGAGCACCTGCCAGGCCTGGGCACCCCTGGGTGCGGGCCGGCTGACAGGGTGCAGGCTGCTTCCTGCCTTCCCTTTGACCCCACCATTCCGTGAGCACCAGTGCTCCCACGTGCCCCTCCCTTAGTGATGGAGTAGACTTGCTGGGCTGGAGCTGTGTCCCCTGCAGGACGGCATACTCCTGAAGGGCAAGGTGACAGTTCACGCACTCCTGAATCTTCCCTGGGGCCTGATGGTGCCTGACACAGCTGAGAGAGAGGGGCGTTGTAGAGAGGCGTGAGAACTTGGGCGCAGGTGGGCAGCTCAGCTCTGCCCTGTATTGGCAAGCGACTCAGTCTCCTCGTCTGCAACGGGGGCTCGTGACAGTGCCACCAGTGTTTCTGAAGTGTGGCCCAGGGCTGCCTGCATCAGGATCCCCAGCAGAGCAGCAGGTTGAGGGTGCAGATCTCCGGGCCCCGCCCTAGATTTACTGAGCCTGAATCTCTGAGGGAGGGGCCCGAGGAGGTGTGGCTTTGACAAGCTTCTAGGTTGTGTTCTAGAACCTGAGAGATGGGAGTGGCTGGGAGCCAGGCCTGAATGCAAGGGGTCTACAGATCCGGCCTTCTGGTGAAGCTGCTTGCCCTGGGGTGCCCAGCGGCTGAGCTGAAACAGTTCCAATAGTGCTTGGGTGGTTGAGCCTAGAAACACAGGCCAGTGTGCCCTCGGGGGTGGGGGTGATGCCCACCAGCAACAGGTGGGTGTGGTCAGAGCGTGGGCATCGGGGACACCGTCTCGGTTTCTTTCAGTATTGCTGGACCTCGAGTTGCTGGGCAGAGCGCCGGGGCGGGCACAGACACGCTGGCCTCTGGGGCCCACCCTGCCCTTAGCCCCCTGCAGGCCTTTCCTAGTTCCAGGCAGGCCGGAGCTCACTCTGCCCGGCGCTGGGTGGCGAGGGAGCAGCTGCAATAGCACAGTTGCTTGGCCCGAGCCAGCTGGAAAAGCCCATTCTGCGCCCGGATGTGCTGCTGCCACCCACGGTCACAGAGCTGCTGCCTGTGGACATCTTGGGTCCCTGCAGCACACACTGCCCCTCGTGCAGCCCAGAGCCAGGCACCCCCGGCCTGTCGGGTAGCACGGGGCTGTCCCCTGGCAGACAGATGCCCAGGGCTCCCAAACCAAATGATCCCATTTAACTGGCAGGGCCCAGGGTTAAGCCAGCCATCTGTGGCCACTTCCCTGCGGACTCCAGGCATAGAAACCGGGAAAGGCACTGGGGATGGGTGAAGGTAGAGCGTCCGTCCCTGGCTCTCCGCTGAGAGGCACCAGCCATCCCTCCTCCTTGCCTGCCCACCGCCCTCCCCCCGCCAAAGCTTGATCCAAACAGAAGCAAACTTCGGGGACAGCCCTGGCGCTGCGTGGAGCCGGCTCAGCCTGCGAGTGGCAGCGAGAGCAGAGGGAGGCAGCCACGCAGCCCTGGCGCCTGACTCCGCCGGTCCCCCGTCCCCTCCAAGCGCTCCCCATCCGCACCCGCGCTTGCAGGCGCCTCTCTCGTCAGCTCAGAATGCAGCTTGGGGCCCGTGGCGGCTCAACCTTTCCCTCTCCCAGAGCCCCGGTCTAATCAACCCCTATAATTTATGCAGAAAATATGATTTATATTTAATTTCACCACACTTGCATTGTTAATTTGAGATGTAATTAACCCGTCGCCATGACAACTAATTTTGTGATGCCGTAAATTACCGCCGTCTTTTCATCAAAATTCAGTTACTTTGGCTCCTGTGTGCAATGTACTGATGCAATTAGGTTGCTAAGGGCAACTCAAAAGTGTTCAATTTCTTTTGTGCAACTGCAGTGGGGTAGAAGCTCCCTTGCGTCCTCCCAGGGTCCCGTTGGCTTTGGAGCGGGGAGTTGGGGGTACTCAACTGGCCTGCCCCCGAGGAAGGCCGTTGGAGAGTCCGATCGGGTGGGCCCCGCTGCCCCCACTTTTCTCCCTCCCACCCTCTTTTCTCTAGTAATTATTTTTAAACAGTGACCCCTGGACACATGCTCCCCGGGGCCCCCCGCCGGACCCCCTGGGCAGACCAAGGGGCTGTCCCCTCCAGGGCCTGAACTCTCCCACTTTTCTAGCCCAAACATTTGGTGTTCCAGTTAGAGAAAGAGAAGAGCCCACCGTCTTTCTTTTCTCCTGGAGTCTAACTTGTTTATATAGCTCTCTTCCCTTCTCCCTCTTGCTATCCCTTTTTTTTTTTCTTTATTTAAAACAAAAACCCTCTGTGTTGCTTTTGTCACGTTAATTCCCATTTTGCCAACACCAGGGGCCCAGGCAGACGAGTTACCAAGGAACACAAAATTTTAATTAGTGTATTTTAATCATTCAGGCTTTCCGAGCTAATCCACATGCCCCAGAGAATTCCCGAGATGCAGCTCTGCCCTGCTTTACCATTTATTGTTGAGTCTATTATAATTACTGTTAGCAGGTGGGGACTGGGAGATGTTTATTATGAGTTTTTCATCTTTAGTATAATTACCGAAAAAAACAAAATAAAAAGATGTCGCCGCATTTTGTTTCCTAGAAATTTTTTTTTTCCAGGGGAGGGCATGGCCGTGAGATTTTTCTCTCTTTTTTTTTTTACCCCCCGCTTCTTCCCAGGCGGGTGACTTGGAGTTTCATTTCAGGAGGACATACTCCAAGATCAGTCTGGAGTCATGCTTGGCCCCTCACAGGTCCAGGCAAGGTGGGCAGCTGCCACCTCTGCCCGTCATCTGCTGGGTCAGGCCCTGGGGTTGTCCCGTCCCCATCCCTCCCCCTGCCATGGGGTATGTGTCTGGTGTGTTGGGGGGAGCTGGACAGTGGGTAGTGACTGAGGCTGATAGGGTCAGGGGTGTATCAGCGCCCCTGTTTTGGGCTGCGAGCTCTGCCTGCTATGGCCAGGCTGGGCGTCTGGCCTGGGTAGACCTGTCAGGGACGAGATGAACAGGTTTCAAACCCAAGTCTGTCTCCAGAGCCCAGGCTCCTACCTACAATTCTGACTATCTCTTTTGAGCAAGTCCTCCAGACACCTTTTGATGACTGCCACCTCCTCCTAAAAGTCTTCCTGGATTGCCCAAGACTGAGTTAGGTGTCCCTGCTGCCCACCCCCCCCCATGCCATATCCCCACAGCATTGCAGTCACATCGCCCATCCCACTGTTGTAGTTGCCTCGTTACTTCCCTGGGACTTCTGGGGTTCACTGAGCAAAGGGAGAGCAAGGCAGAGGGCTTTCTGCCATCGTCCTTGATGTGCCCCTGGCATCTAATTCGTCCCTGGAACAAAGCTAGCTCTCGGGGAAGTTTGTGGGACAGACCGGCATGCAGGTGTGTCTTGTGCCACACTGTGTGTGCCCTGAACCTCTGCTCGGCAATACTAGGCCACAGACTCTCTGGGTGTAGACGTTTGGCTGGCAGGTTGGATGTCCAGATCCCATTATCAGCAGAAGTGCAGCACCTGTGGGTCTCCGAGTTTCAAGTCTCAGGAGGAAGGGGTGACCTGGGGCCCCAGGTCAAGTTTGTGTCCTGTCCTGGGGACTCTTTGTGGGAAATGAAAACATGTGGCTTTGGCTTTTACCACCGCGGCCACCTGTTTTCTAGGTGTCTCTGGGAAACTGGCCTGCCCTCTTTCTTTTCTTTCTCCTCCTCCAGATCAGTTTTCAAATATCTCTCCCTCTCAGTGATGATTTTGGAGTTTTCTTGGAAAATTCCACAACCCTGCCCTACAGCCATGCTTGGGGCCGAGGATTGTTGGTTTTCCTGGGTAGAACAGAGCAAAGTGAGCTGGAGCCTGGGTTTGCTCATTTTCAGCCTGGTTACCCACAGGGACCAGTGGGGGAAGATAATTAACATGTCCCTGGGAAGGGGCCCAGGGCATCCTGTGAATTGCACACTGGTGGCAAGAATCCCTGTTCGGCTCTAAATTCTTGGGCACCCCCTCTGCCAGCTCCTCTGCATTCTGGTGTGGGGGGGTACCCAGCTCCGTATTACCTTCCCTGCATCCCCACGCTGCCACCCACGGGGGCCAAAACCTGCTCAAGCCGAGGACCGGACTGGCCAACTCCTCGCACGCCCCCTTGGCCCCTGCAGGCCCCTGGGTTCTTCTCTGAACACTCGCCAGCACCGACTCGCCCTGCAGCCCTCAGGCTTCATTCGGTTCCCCAGGGTCTCCACCCTGGCTACCGTTGTAGGATATGCTGGATAATTCTCCTCAGCTGCCCTGGCCATGCTGGCCGGGCAGGCCTCACCAAATCCAAGGCCAAGTGTGGGGTGGAGAATTACCCTTTCCGGAGCCCACTCCACAAAGCCCTGCTACGTAGCATCTCTGCTTCCACAGCCCTAGCCAGCGGTTCCCAAACTATTTGGTCTCAGGACCCCATTATGGTCTTAAAAATTATTGAGGATCCCAAAGAGCTTTGTTTTATGTGGTTTACATCTATCGATATTTACCATATTAGAAATTAACACTGAGAAATTTAGCTGACATTTATTTGCTAAGCAATTTTTAAGTGACAATAATACATCCATTAATACATGTTAAGATAAATAACATTTTTATGAGAAATTACTATACCTAAAAAATATATATAAGCAGGAGAGTGGCATTTCTTTGCATTTTTGCAAATTTCTTGAATGTCTGACCTAAGAGAGCACAGCCGAATTCTCTTATATCTGCTTCGGCATTCAGTTTGTGGTGAGATGTTGTTTTGGTAGAAACAGATGAAGAAAATCCAGCCTCATACAGATATGTAGGTGGAAAAGGGAGCAGTATCGTAATAACCTTTTCAGAGAATTGTGGATAATCTTCTTTGATGCTACACTAAAACTCGACAAGTGGTACTTTCTCAAAGGTTAGTTGCAATGTGGAATCTGAAACCACCTCAGTGACCTTTGTGCTCTGTTACATTAAAACCCATCGGTCTGTCTTGCTCTTGGGCTGAGTCATTCTCTGATGGACGCTTTCGTAACCTTGTGCATCGGTCATTTGGAAAATACTCGTTCACTGAAGAATGCAGATCTTCCAAATGTCGACACATTTCATCATATGATATTAACAAATCACTTTATTCTCCCCACCAGTCTCATCAGAGAAGCCTTTAAGCTTTAAATGCCTTCAGAGTCACCCCAGCAGATAGAAGTTTCCAAAATTCTACTTTGAAAGCTCAGATTTATCACTGTCACAAAAGCACCATCCGTTGTTTTCCTGTTTTCCTTGAAGTGATGGGTTTGTTTTGTTGCTTCTGAGAAAATGTCTGCCAAAGACTCCAATTTGAAAAATCACAGTTCGTCTGCAGTCCATCTTGCAAGTGAAAACAGGGTTCCGTGAAAAAGGCGGCTCGTAAACTTTCCACCCAGACAGACACAAAGGTGCATTTCCTCAGGACGCGCGCTCGGCACACAGGACGAGCGCTTTCTGCCCACTCCCCTTTTCATCACACAGCGTATTAGAGAGACACGTACCTGAGGGCCAGATTTAATAAAAACCATTTCTGTAGCTTCCTCAAGGATATTTTTTGTTGTTGTTTTCAACTGAAATTGCCTGGCAGTGAATACAGTGCTACTAGCACCTCGGCTGTGACTTGGGGCTAGCAGTTTTACCCATGGTTGCTTTGGCACCGTCAGTACCAATGTCACCACAGTGAAAAAGGCAAATGCACCTTCGTACTATTATGAAAGTAGTTTTGACTTTATGGGCCCCCTGCTAGAGTCTCGGGAACCCCCAGAGGCCCACAGACCACGCTTTGAGATCCGCTACCATAAGCCTCCCTGACTCTCACTCTGGCCCGGGCTGAAGAAAGGTGTTTAGTTCTGGCACTTGGTTTCTGCCTTCAGAAAGGCCTGATTCGAGATGCTCTGAACCTCCTCCTGGCTCCCTCTGGCCCCTGTCCAGGTCAGGGCTGGTCCTAAAGGGGCAGAGGAGAGAGGCAACCCCAAGGGTCCTCACAGGTGCCAGAGAAGAGGGGGCCGCCCCACAGGCCTGGCCCCCCTCCAGTCCCCGTCTGTGGCTGCTTACTCTCCCCTGGCCCACGGCTTGAACCTCCTCTTAAGGTTCTTGTCTTCCTCCCCAGAAAAGCTCTCTGCAGCCCTCTTGCTTCGTTAGGGCTCTGCCCTGCCTGCGGCTTGGGCTCCCACTTTCCCCGGCCCTGCAGCCCCGTTTCCCATCGGCCACTTGCCATCACGCTGAGGGCCATGGAGGGGCCGGCTCCCCCCTCTGCTCCCCTTCCCCCGCCTGCCTCCCAGCCGCCTCCCACAGCACGGCTGCCTGTCCAAGACACTGGGTTTTGTCCCCTCGATCCGGGCACCCTGAGAGTGAGAGAAAATAGCTGTCCGGCGAGCGGCAGGGGGAAGGCCTCTTGTTTTCACCTCTCAGCGGCTGGTTTTCCCAACTTTCCCATCCCAGCTCCTGCGGAACAAAGGGCCTCGCCCCCGTGTGCTGGGCCGGGCCCAGCGAGGGGACTCACCAGCAACTCTTTATTGAGTCTTCAAGCGCTGGCCAGGCACTCCATTAAAAAGCCATTCCCCTTTGTGCTGTCTGGCCCCCAGCTGGCCCCCCTCTCATGTGACGGTCGGTCACAGTTGTAAAACAACAACACACAGAGTTGGCAACTAACGAGGCTTTTTTTCAAGCCAGGGTCTCCATAGCAACCCCCGTCAATCACCCCTCAGGAGCGCTTTAACCTGACCAAGAGGGGGAAATAAAAAATAAAATAATAAAAAAAAAGAGAAAGCAAGAAAGAAAGACTTGGAAAGAGAGCGAGAGGCCAGTAGGCACGGGGAGGGAAACAATTCAGAAAGTTTCTGGGGTTTGCTCCCTCAATTGGAACACAAATGAAAATTTAATCAGTTGGACAGGATTGTCCTGGTGACAAGAGAGGAAGGAGACTCATTTAAATTTTTACACATAGTTTGTATGTTGTTACCAATTTTATGAAGGCTTCTAGCGTTTTCTGTGGTCTACAAAGCGATGGAACATGGGCAGAGTAGAAGGGAGGCAGTACCATTGTATAGATGGTACCTGGCCCCAAACTCAGAGATGCCCAGTTTGTGGCCTCAAGCCAACTGGGAGAACCATTCGGAGCTTGGCCAGAGTCCAGCAGGGTGTCTGATCCATGTGCGGCTGGGTGCCAATCAGGATAGCCCGCCGTATGGGGTGGGCATGGTGCCATGGGTACATTGGAGGGCCCCCATGCTCAGCACTATGCCAGGCAGGAGTGGACACACCTCTGTGTATTGGAAAGGGGAAGCCCGAGTGGTAGACAGTGTAGGGCCACTCGTTTTCCACGTGATTCCGTGCCAGCAGATGCGCACTCCCAGGGCACGTGGCATCCCGCCAGGGGTGAGTTCAACCTTCCACGTGCTGGCATGGTGCCGGGGGCATGGAAAGCCTGAATTCTCCCTCACCCCCCAACACCTCCCCCAGCACTCATACATGCTGTCTGGCTGCTAGCCAGGGCCTCCACAGGTTCCAAGGTCTGCTCCGTCTGGGCACAGGCACAGTCTGGGCACAGGCGGTGGGCAGCCCTGGCAGCTGCTGCCCTGGGCCTTTTGACAACTCTGATCAGGAAGAAGGTGATGGCCAGCTTCTCTGCTACCCTTCATTTCTGGGGCTCCTCGGCCACCCTGAAATTTAGGGTTTGTATGCTTTTTCTCCAAGGAAGTGGCAAAAGGACAAGAGTTCTTATTGCTGTTCCTGGAACCTTGGGAGTCTAGGAACCAGGCTGGGGGCCTGAGGGGAGAACAGAAGGCAAACTTAGAGGGCAAAACATTGAGACGTACTTTTAGAAAGTGGGTATAGGACTAGTATCAGCTCGGGGCACTGATGGACTGTGCTGAATCCCAAGGACCTTGCAGAAACGGGGTGAGATTCTTGAGTCAATGTGTTTCTGGGTTTTATTTCCCAAGATTCCCATGACCTCAGGCAAACCTTGCACCCAGAATAGCCAGCAATGAATAGTTGGGAATGACTGGACAGATGGTTGAAGGGGTGGATGGATGGATGGATGGATGGATGGATGGGTAGATGGGTGGATGGGTGGATGGGTGGATGGATAGATGGATGGGGAGGTGTGTGGGTTGGTGGATGGATGGATGGATGGATGGATGGATGGATTGGATGGATGGGTGGGTGGGTGGATGGATGGATGGATGGATGGATGGATGGATGGATGGATGGATGGATGGTTGGGTGGGTGGATGGATGGGTGGGTAGATGGATGGATGGATGAATGGGTGGGTGGGTGGGTGGATGGATGCCCAAGTTAGCACCTGGGTTCTTGGGCTTCTTCCTGTACTGTGAGGGCTGTCACCTGGACTTGAAAGATGGGTGCCTTGTGGCTTTTCAGCCACCAATCTGCATGTATGCCCTGGTCGCCCAGTTTCCCCAGGCCTGGAAGTACAGCGAGCCCACTTCCTCCCTCTGCCCAGCTCTCCCCATCCATCTGACTTCTCCTGCTTCCACACTCTTTCCATTCCACCCTTCCTCATGGTGGCTTGCCTTAACATTGGCATAGCTTGCCTTCTCTGCTTTCACCTCCATCCTCAGTCCTCTCTCACATGCTCTGCTGACAGTCAGAGAGGGTCAAGTAAAAGCCTTGCTGAGTACTTCTCCCCATCTCCCTCCTGTGTGCCACCTCTCTCCTTCACCATTGCTTGAATGGTGGAAATGCTGGCCTGAAGCCTCTTATGGTGCATTCCACATGGCCCCTCAGTAGGCTTAGCAGGGGCTCACTCATTCCCTGAACCGTTTTCCCCAAAGGCAAGGAGAAGGCCAAGGAAGACCCCCTGGGTTTGTGAGAAGCCCCTCTCTAGCCATTCTCTGCCCTGAGAGGGCCCCTGGGCTCCCTTCAGATCCCTGCTGGAGCTGGGACCCTCTGGGGAGTGGAACTGCCTCTGGCTGGTGCCCCATCCTTGCATATCCCTTCCTGGGTGCCTGGGAAACTCCTGAAGGAAAGGAATGCTAACAATCTGCTGCTGTAGTAAGCTGGCACTGTACCCAGGCAGGGGCTGCTCGGTGCCAGCGCCTAGTAAAGATGCTGGCGAGGGCTCCAGTCCCCGTGCCCAGGGTTTCCTCTGTCCGCATTGGCTTGTGGCCTTCAGCTCGGCCTGGGTAGCACGGGAAAGAGGTGGCGTCCTCAGCGGGCCCCAGCCTGGCCTGCCTGGAGAGCCACACCTCCTCACCACCGCCCTCTAGCTCCAGGAAGAAGGTCGGATGGTGGCCATGAGTATTTGTGAGAATTTTGTGAAAGGAGTAACAGGCGTGGGGTAAGCCCTGGAAAGACAGTGCCCAGAGTTCTGGTGGTTGGTCAGTAGAATCCAAGGGGGGGGGGAACCTCCCTTCATCTCTCGGTGCCTCGTTTCCTCGTAGTAGACGGGGATTTGAACAGTAGATCTCTTATAGGGTTTCCATTACGATTTAATGAGGTAGTGTATAAAAGGCTTAGCTCGGTCTGGGACATGGTAAAGCCTCAATAAACAGCAACAATTAATATTATTATTTGTAGTAGTAATAGTACCTCCCTCATGGGGGGTTTGAGGAGTCAACGAGATAATGTATGTAAAGCACTTAATACCACGCCTGACCTGTAGTGAGCGCTCAGCAAATGCGCACCATCGCCGTCATTACTATTATCATCACTGTTTCCTCGGGCGCTGAGGCGGAGCCCTGAGCGCGTCTCGCTCCTCAGAGACCCTGGACCCTGAGGATGCTGCCCTCTGCTGAGTCCGGCACGTCCTTTCAGAACTTTCAGCAGGCCCCTCGGCCTCCTGTCACTCTTGGGGCCGGGTCCATCTCCTGGCACCCTGGCACCATCCCTCCGGGGGTTCCAGGCAGAAACTGCTTCCAACCAGGCTTCCTTTTCCCTCCCACCCAGTCTGGCCTCCCGGGCCTGGAGTCTGACTGTGTACTGTAACATAGTAGCTGAATGAACTCCAGTTTCAAAGGTTAATATCAAAATCTGGAGTGGATTACCTAAAAATTACTTACAACACCATTAAAATTCTGAACTCTTTTTGTTGTGGCTGTAAATTAATTTAAAATGTCAGGTTTTTTGAGAAATCCAATAAGAAATTGAGCCAACAGAGCAATCTGCAAACTGTCTGGCAAAGAGGAAAGAGTGTCTCTTCAATCGACAAGGAAAAATATGGAGCTTAACTGGAACCATATGGCTTAGCACTTGAGAGAAATCTGCTGAAGAGGGAGGGCGGGAGGTGGGGGGAGAAGGGAGGTGGGAGCTCAGCTGACAGCCACACACATGCAGCACGAGGCCAGGGAGGGAGGCTGGCCTGGGCAGGGAGCGAGGCCAGAGCGGCGTTGGCTCGGTGGAGGGGCCTGGCAGGCGCCTGGCACACAGCCTACTTGGCTGCCCCAGGCGGCGACTTGGTCAGGCCGTGCCCATCCAGGGTTCCCTGGCCAGCTTGGGAGTCCTCCCTGCCCCCCAGGGGAGCCCCCTCCTTCCAGGGGAGCCCGGGCAGGCATCCCCCGGGGAGTCTGCAGAGAGTCCTCGCTTGGGACAGCCACCTGCCTTGCTGCAAGGGCGGCCTTCCCCCACCGCTCTGTGGGCTTCCTCCGGGCCAACACGTGGTCCCCATTACTCCCGAATTCCCCCAGATTTACAACACATTAAGTAATTTGTAGGTTATTTCAACTTCAATCTGCTAAAGTTGAGAAAATCAAAATTAAATTCAAACCACAAGGGAACTTCAAAGACGGAGGAAAAAGAGAAAACTTGAGTGCCTTCTCTTTCCCAGGTCCCCCGTCTGTCCCCCTTATGTCACACTCTAGGAATCATGGCCAGCCCCGCGCCTGCTTTCCTCTGCTCCTCCCCACCCCGGAATGCCTCCTCTTTCCCTGGGCACTGCGAGGGCCCTTTCCCTCCTGCCTCTGGCTGTGGGGCGCTTCCTTGGCAGTGTCCTCGGGGGATGGGGGACAAGTTGAGCATTGTGCTTGGTACCCAGCTGGTGACGGGGGGTGGTCATCCACCGGAGGCCCCTCTAGCACGTAATGCCCTTCGGCTCCCATTCCCCGACCCTTGCCAGCTGGGTCATTCCAGGCTCTAAAGCCAGTCCACTTTTGTGGCCGATTTGGGGGGAAACCCCCTCAGCGCTGATCTAGCTCCCCTCGTGCCTGGGCCAGCTGACAGCTGGTCAGTGCCACCTGGCCCCCTCGGTTTAATAGCTCAGGTTACCTTATTTTGCTTTCTACCCTTTAAAACTGCCTTGTAAATAAGCAAACACTCGGTGCCAAGCACCTTCGGCACTTTGCCAGGCTGGTAAATATTTTAGCAGTGACTTGGTAACAGTTGTGTTCACTTTGATTTCCTCGGAAAGGTTCTTGGTGTTGGGGAGGGGGCCGTGGCTCTGCGAGACAATTTGCTGCCTATTTATAGCCACGCTCTGACCACGTGGCCTTTGCCCTGACCCTGCAGAGTGTATGCCGGGATATTTTTAAAGCTGGTGTGGCGTGAGCCTCACACTCCTCTCAGCAAAGATGGGGTGGCCTCTTGCACCTTCTCCGAGAGTGCTCCATAGTGAAAGAGCTCCGAGGTCCCAGAATTGGGAAACTGATTTTAGACTTGTCCTCACCAGGAACCTGAAGTGACCCGGGAGGCTCAGGCAGATGCTAGGGGTTGGGTGTGACTTTAGGGCTGGCCCGTGCTGACGTGGTTTGGGCTCTGGAGGAACCCCAAGGAGCAGGGGAAGGAGGGCTTTGGGGCGCATGAAACCAAAATCATGCTGAACTGGGGTGCCCTCCTGAGATGTCCGGGCCAAAGGCCAGCCGTAAGAGCAGAAGGCCCCTTTTACCTTCCTGTCACCTCCCTGGAGCTCATCTGAGTTGTGGGGGAGTGAGGGGAAAATGCAACAAGTGGACATGTTTTCTAGGCCTCTGGTCCTAGAGGACCTGGTTGCACCATGGGGAAGAGAAGGTGGGAGACAGGGCCAAGGAAGAAGGAGGGAGTGAGCGTCTCACCAGGCTGCTAATTTGACGCCCCAGGGTCCTGGCCTCCCCTCTAAGCCACGACAGGAGCGCCTGGACAGCTCAGGGCCTCTGCCGGGTGCCAGGAACCTGCTCTAGCCCGACCCGACCTTGCTCATCGTGCCTTCCAAACCGCAGGCTGCCATGTCTGGCAGGGCCTGTGCTGCTCCCAGGCTGGGTGCTGGGGGAAGGGTGAGGCAGTGGGGTGGGGGGCAGGCGTCTGGCTTTAATAGACTGCTCAGAGCCAAAGCCGCTTACTCCTCTGTTTTATGGGAGGTTTAATGTCCAGATGGGTTGGTTTTAAGGGGCTCTAAATCATGCCGCAGTGAGAGTACATCATGGCTCCCGCGACCTCCAGGCCTCCACCCCAGTGCCTGCTGGGGCTGTGTTTGTGAGCGCCCACAAGGTGGTCAAGGCCTGACCCCTCTCACTCGGCTCATGGTGATGATCAGGGCCGGGGGGCAGTGGGCTCCGTGATCTCTCTCACATGCTGCCCACCGTACCCCCTGGTGGGCGGGGCCTTCACACCTTGGGCACTGCAGTGCTGACCCGCCACCCTGCAGTCGCACCCAGGCCGCCTGCCCTTCCCCCGGGTTCCTGGCGCCATGATGTGGGCCTCCTGCCTGTGCCCACGCACAACCCATTGGTGCTTAGCCTCCGTGGGCGTGAGTCAGGTGAGCAGCAGAAAGAGGGGCAGGCTTTGCCCACCTTCTTCCTGGCAGGACCGATGCCAAGGCCGCGCTCTTCCCGGAAGGCTTCCAAGCTCCCCCACATGGCATCCTGTCGAGCCTGTTCCTGGGGTGCGGGGGCAGGCCTTTTTGGGGGCAGAGCGTCTGCCCCATGCGGCCTTGGCGCCAGCTCTCCCTGGGGCCTGGGGCCGAGTCGCCAGAAGGAGGCAGCTGGGTCTTGGCGGGAGACAGGGATGCCTGAGATGGGAAGTCAGCTGGGACATGCCACTTTCCCGCCACCGCCGTGCGCTGGGGCCAGAAGCTGGAGCCCAGGCCTGAATACAGGGTGCTCACTCCAGGCCTGCTGCACGGCTGGCCCTCGAGCTGGGGTTCCTCCGTGCCTTTGCTGGCTCCCTACTGGACTAAAGCTTTTCCCTCACTGCGCCCATAGCTGAGGCTAAGTTTCCCAATCCACAGTTTTCAATATCCTCGGGAACTAGGCCAAGGTAGCAAGTTGGAAGGTAGAAGGGAAGGTAAAGAAGCCTTTTTCTAGCACCCTGAACTTTTGGGCTTGAACAGTAGGCGATCAACTTTCCAAGTCCAGTGCCCCGTAGACCCCTTTGTCCGCCAGCGCCATGGGGGGAAGGAAGGCTACACTCGATAATCTTCCGCCCTTGTGGCCTCGAGTGTCCTCACCGAGTATCATGAGTAAAACGTGTCTTTTCCAGTACCCCCTTGGCCTTGGGGAGTAAAGATACCCATCAACATTCACTCCCTGCTCCACTCGCCCAAAGCACACCCTGCGCCCCTACTGGGGAGTCCGAGCCCCTCCGGGAAGACGGGAGGGCAGCTGACCTGCCCACCTCAATGTGGCTCACGAAGGGCTGGGGCCAAGATGCAGGTGTCTGCCCAGCCACAATGGGTGCCCGGTCAGCCACAGACATTTCCAAACATCACCTTAGGAGAGAATACCATGCCATGACTCAATTTCCCCAGGTGGCCACTCTCAACAAGTGCTGTGAGGACCTCGAGGTGAAAGATAGAACAGGTGACACGAGTGCAGAAAAGGGGAGGGTAGAAGCCAAGAGAATCCAGGGGCTGATTTGGGCTCCCTCTTCTCCTTCAGACCTGCTCCTCTTTCCTAGCAGGTAGGAGCAGGTGGCAGAGGAGCAGGGTGGCCTCCACCAAGGCAGGTCAGCTCGCTGGGCTGAGGCTGCCTGTCAAATCCAGTAGAGACCCGTGCCACCCTCTTCCAGACTTGGGGACCAGCACGTAGGCAGAGGACCGTGGCCTAGGAAGGGAGACACACTGGCAAGGTGCCTAGAAGGGATGGTATCCAGTCGGCACCTCCACCATCTTGGCCCTGATGCCCCGTCTGAAGGCAAGAAAACCTGCCAGCAGGTAGCTTGTTGCCCTGTTTCTCCTTGATGCCTGCATGGCCATGAGTCCTGGTTTCGAGCTCCCTGCGAGCTGGGAATGGAGGAGATCCTATGAAAATGATGATATGTGACAATCAGTCACAGCAATTAGTGTTTTGGTTAACAGGCCTTTTTTGTTTTCTCTCACCCAGACAGAATGTCACAAATAAATCCTCTCCTGCATTTGCATATTAATTGGATCGGAGACGTCAAGCATCTTTCATTAAAGAAAATGATCTGCATATTTGGAGACATAAAATAGTTATTTTGATGGGTTTTTTTCCTAAGATCAGGGGGTGGGGGAGGTAGGTGATGGGAGCAGTAGAAATTGAGGTAGAGCCAAGGCACCGCCAGCCAGTTCCTCCACCTGTAGTTAACCCTGTGCAGTCTGGAGTTGATGGGCCAAGCTTGGGCAGAAAGATAATTAATATGTAAATAAATCAAGGAGCCCAGGGGCCCCTAGGCACTGGACTGTCGCCCAGGCCCAGCTGGGCTCCTGTGCCAAAGGAACCCCACTGGAGTGCTGGGCAGGCGGCAGGTCCCCTGGCCTTGCTCTTTGGTGCCTCCATTGGAGCTGTTGGCTGTCCTGCCCAGACCCATTTCCTGGTGGAGTGGGCATGGGCCCACCTTATGTCTTGTTCTGCCCAGTTGCCTGCATTCTCCCTCTCTCGCCCTGGTCCCTTGGCTACCCCGCACTTCCAGCCCCCTGCTTTCTTTCTCCCCTTTGGCTGCCCCTCTGTGCCCGCTTTCTGCACACTCTCTGACCTTGGGCTTCCTCACGCCCCTCTCATACTTTGCCACTCGATCTCCCTCTCCCCAGATGGAAAGTTTTCTGGGGGCAGCAGAAGCAAAGCCAGGAGTCATTATCACACGCACTCGAAATAACCCAGAAAGCTGCCGGGCCCTTATTAGGGCATGAGTCCATGCCGAAAGCTCAGTGAATGAGCAGTTTTTGATAGGCAAATGGGACTGCTGCAGGTCCTACTGGTTTCACCCCTGCCTTGAACTCTTAAGTCCTTGTCCTCTGCTTTAGCCAGTTTTCTGGACAGGGGCAGCCTCTTCTAGATGTTTCTGACCCCCCTGCAGGCTCTTTGGGAAGCACAGGATGGGAAGCGGGTCAGCAACATCCAGCCTGATCCCTCGTCTCTTGAATGTTGCTACCTCCAAGGCCTCAGTCCCTAGTGCCGTGTCCTGGTTAGAAAGGGGTTGAGGTGGTGATGATCATGGCAGTAGCTGATACTACTTTTTGCACATAGAAAATGTGTGGACACTTTGCTAAGGGCTTTGCCCTTATTATCTCCCCGACTCCTCAACCCGGCCCTCGAGGTAGGCACTGGCACTGCACACGTTTTATAGATAAGGAAAGTCAACCTCGGAGAGGCCAGATAACTTGCCCAGGGCTGCCCGTCCGAGTTCAGAACTTGCAGCCAGGGCTGGGGCAGGGGGTGCAGTAGGGTGAGCAGGAGTCTAGCCCCTAGTTTGAATCCCAGCTGACTGTTATTACTATTATTATTTTTTTAAGATTTATTTTTTATTTATTTACCCCCCCCCCCTATTGTTTTGCACTCGCTGTCTGCTCTCTGTGTGTTCTTCTATGACTGCTTGTCTTTTCCTTAGGTGGCACTGGGAACCGATCCTGGGACATTGTGGAGTGGGAGAGAGGAGCTCAATCTCTTGTGCCACCTCAGCTCCCTGGTCTGCTGCGTCTCTTATTGTCTCTCCTCTGTGTCTCCTTTTGTTGTATCATCTTGCTACGCCAGCTCTCTGCACGGGCCAGCACTCCGCATGGGCCAGCACTCTGTGTGGGCCAGCTCTCTGCTCAGGCCAGCTCGCCACGCAGGCCAGCTTGCCTTTCACCAAGAGGCCCTGGGAATTGAACCCTGTATCTCCCATATAGTAGACGGGAGCCCAATTGCTTGAGCCACACCCATCTCCCCTATTACGATTATTAATTATAATAAATAGCTGCTTACTGAACTATGTAAACTGTTCCTTTTTTCATCATGGTAAAACACACATAACTTCAAACTTACCATTTTAACCATTTTTGAATGTCTGATTCAGTGGTGTTAAAAACATTCATCATGGTATGTAATTATCACCATGTTTCTAGAATTTTTTTTATTATCCCGGACAGAAACTCTGGACCCATTAGCCGTCACTTCCCACCCTCTCACCCCTGCCCTTGGTAATCTCTAATCTATCTTGTCTTTATAATTTGTTTTTTCTGGATGCCTCATGTAAGTGGCATCATGCAATATTTGTCCTTTTGTGTCTGCTTTCTTTCACTCAGCATGTTTTCAAGTTTCATCCATGGTGTAGCACATGACAGAACTCCATTCCTTTTTATGGCTGAGTAATATTCCATTGCGTGGAGATCCCACATTTTGTTTATCCATTCATCCATCAATAGATACTTGAGTGACTTCCAGCTCTGGGCCATTGTGAATACCCCACTATTATTTGCGTGTATGAACAGCCGCTCTGCACTGAGGGGTGGTGAGAGGAGGCCTTGAGAATCTCCCCCTCCATGCCCAGCCTTCCTCTTCTCCACCCCACCGAGCAGCCCTGGCCGTGCTCACAAGACCGCGCTTCCCCTGAGGGGCTGGAGCTGCCTCTGGTGGGCTCTGTGGGTCCTTGAGCCCGTTCCAGGCCTGCTAGAGTCCCGAGGGCAGTTTTGCTTGGATTCTGATGTTCCCTGGCCTTGCTGGGTCTCCCTCACCGTGCCAGGCTCACGGGCTCCTGGATTGGTTGGTATCTCGCGTTGAGCAGTGAACCTGCCGACTGCCCTCCTGCACCCTACAGGCGCTCCTTCCTCTCCTCGCGCTCTGGCGTGGCCTGGACGTCTCGCGACAGCCTGTTGGTTTGGGCTGCCTCGGCTGCAGGCCTACCTCCCCAGGATCCCTGCTCCCCAGGGCCCGGATTCTAAGTGTTTGATGTGTGCGGTCTTGGGCCTTCGCCTTGAACTTCAGGGTCCTTGCTCTTCTGTCACCTCCCTCCACTCCACTAGCCTCGGTGCTTGGGCAGGACACTGCTGCCAGGTCTAAAGGGAAGGCAGTGTGGGATGGATCAGCCAGGGCTTTCTGTTCACACCGAACCAATTTGACTTCTGACCTCGTTTTTATGAGCTGTCCGCCTCGGCCAAATCACCTCACTTCTTCACTTGTAAAAAGTGGGCAACATTTCCTCCTCTGGGCAGGAGTTGTGAGGACTGCTTGGCTCACCTCTGTTGAGTGCCCAGTCGCAGAGTGCCTGGGATAAAGGGGGCCACTGCAGATGGCAGTGGAGGGGCTGTCCCCCACTACCCAGGGGAGTGGGTCCCCACATGAGTCTCGGGGCTGGGGAACAGAGGTGATTTTTTCCCAAGGGCACCTGGCAGCTTTGCCTGCAGCTGCCTCAGCCAGCTGCATGTGCAAGGGCAGGGGCAGGGGTCCTCACATTTGGGTCCTTGGAGAAGGGGCCTTGGGTGCCCTCCTTGGGGAGCAGGTGGACAGGCTGTGTGTTTTATGGAGTCTGGGGGAGTCCTGTGGCAGCTGTATCTGTTAAATGCCAAGAAGCCAAGTTGGTTTAATATGATTGTAGCTGCTGCTTTGATAAATCAAAATAATTAAAAATAATAAATTTGATTCTTTAACCAACAGGCTGTGTGTGGGCGCAGGGCCTGGGCTGCCGAGCCGGGGCTGGGAGGTGGGAGGGGGCGCTGGGAGAAGGGAAGGCCTGTCTTTGTGGGGTCATAAATGGGGCGGTGGATGGGAGCTTAGTCGGGAATAAACACTGTGGATCCATTAGGGAAGAGCATCTTACAGCTGTTGGCAAGCCTGTCTGACTGTCGCCGGGCCTCTCACTGGCCCTGGGGCCTTGGGTGACCCTCAGTTTCTTCATCTGTCAAATGGGGTGATGTCTCCCCAACCTCCTGAGGCTGTGTGAGGAGTCATGGCTTTGCAGAGCCCGTGGCGAATGGTCAAGCCTGACGTGAGCGCCAACCAGCGCCGTGGCCATCCCTTGCCGGTTCCGTGTTGAACAGGCCCCGGGGGCCCATCCCGGCCCGTCCTTGCACCTGCTTTAGGCCTGCTGTGGTCGAGGCACCCAGACATCCCCAGCACCTGACCTGCCTCAGCAGGCCCATCAGCTTACGCGGGGCTCTTCCTCCTCTGCAGGCTATTGTCCCCACACAGGATTGTCCTGTTTACGAGGACTTCCCCTGTTACTGGATGTTTCTATTGATAGCTCCCCTTCTGGTTCCACGGTTAAGTCAGGAAGCACCAAGCTGCACCCTGTGGACCCGAGTCCTGGTCCAGGGTGCTGGGCGGCACTGCTGTGGGTGGGTGGGAGTAGAAAGGGCAGCCCGGCCCCCAGTGTTCCACCCCTCCCCCATCCACATCCTCCGAAGCCGTATTTGGTGTCTGATCCAGAAGTTCCTGAGCAGCTGGAAATCTGAATTGAGTGGAGGGGGTAGTGGCTGGTGGGGACGAGGGACAGGGTGTCTGTCTCTTTAAATGCACTTTGTGTCAGTGTGATAAGGAATTTGATGGCTTTATCAGAAATACCAAAGCTTTATTTAGCAGGGCGAGGCTCACACCACTCAGCTCCACACAATCTGCTGATAAATAGCAAAAAAGGAAGAAAAAAATGAACAACTCACCAACACCCCAGGGTGGCAAGGGAGAAAAGACAAGGCAGGCCGAGGGGCAAAGCTGGAAGTCTGGGGGAACTGTGGAGTCACAGGCCGCAGGGCTGGGGTGGGGCAGGTGGGCTCAGTGGGAACTGCAGGGCTTTTCTGGGTAAGTGCCACAGGAAGACCTTTTCCACTCTTCACTCGGTGCCTTCGTAAATTTGTCTATTATTAGGTGAAAGTACTATAATTGTCCCCATTCTTCCAGAGAAAGGGCTGGCTAGAGATGTGCCCTCCCTAGGGCCTCCTCGCTGGCCACTTTCGTCTCCTGCTCCTGCCCCTGACATGTCCCCCCCCCCAGCCCATCCAGTTCTCTCCTTAGGCGAGCCCTCTCTGTGCTGGGGGCGGGGGGCAGCTTTAGGACAGGGAGACATTCGTTGGAAAGCGGAAGAGAAGAGACTGGCCTGGGGAGTGAGGAGCTGCCCACTGTTGCAGCTCTGAGAAAGGTGTCCTCACTCTGGTTGAGGAAGCTGGAGATGGGAAACGGGGAGAGCCAGAGGAGCTGGGGCATGGCCCTGCCTACCTGTAGCATTCCAGAATTTTCTGTGCTACCTGCTAGTTGGGCAGCTCTTGGGGAGCACTCTGCCTTGGCCAGTCCAGATTTCTCGTGCCTTCAGGAAGGTCCACAAAACAGAATGCCAGGATGTCCATTTCTCTGTGCCTTCCTCCTTGGACCTTCTCTTCCCACACTCATGTTTGTTGCCCTGCCCCTGCTCTCTCTTGGGGAGCTCTGCTCTCTCTTGGGGAGCTCCTTCCCTTCTGGTCGGGCTTTATGGGCATTGCACAGGCATGAGCACAGCCCTACATGGTGGTCCTCCTGACTCCACGCCTGTCCCTCTGCCCTCCTCTCCCCACAAATCTTCTGATATGCGCAAACCCACTTTTAGCCGCGGTCCGGCTGCAGCCCCCACTATGCCTCTCTGTATGTGCTGTCCAGTTTTTGCCTCTTCCAGCCAGCTTGTGCATCTGACTTTGGATGCGTACAAGAGCCACTTAGAAGGGGAATGAGTTTGGTGTGATGGCAGCAGAGAAGGAGGCCTCTCTGCTTCTCTGGCTCCCGGGATTGGGAGGCCGCAGTGAGTACTTCTCCTGGCTCAGCTGTTCAGCTCCCAGGCCCTCACTCCCTTGTAAATGGCCCCACTGTCCGCAGAGCCCAGGGCCTGGTCTCCTTACCCAGGTGCAAGGCTGCTTTCTAGGGCTGTACACCCAGTGTTCCTCTTGGTGACACGTGGAGTTGGATAAAGAGGAGCGGTCTCTGCCCACATAGGTGTCCCCACAGATGGCCGAGGGGCCAAGACTTTCCAGGGCCCAGGAGCTGACCCCTCAAACAGGAGGCTGGAGGCTGGACAAGGCCAAAGGAGCCCAGAGTCAGGCCAGTTAAGGCCAGGGTAAGCAGGACTTGAGAGTAGCTGTGGGCCGAGAATCCTGTGCCGGGGCCCAGGAGAGGCCAAGCCAGCGCTTGCCTGTTTCCCTCTAACATCAGTTAACGGAAGGGAGCCTGATCCAGGCTGGACCCGCAGGCCCGCCGCTGGCCGCTGGCGGCAGGTCAGGCTCGTAGGAATTCCTCGGCTTTAGATAGTGGAGGAACAGGATTAGCCCAGCTGCCTGGGGAGGGGAAACGCTGGGCGGAGAAACGCAGCCTGGCGGAGAGGGTGGGGGCCGAGCTGCCCGGGGAAGGGGCAGAGGGTGGAGGAAGCTGCAGAAAAGGCCACGGCCCGGAGACAGACAGGAGGAGTAAATGGAAGTGACAGGGTCAGGCCAAACCTTTGTCCTGCAGCCTGATTAGAGAGTCTGCCCTGGATTTCTGAAACTTTGGGATGTTGTCGGACAAACTGGAGCTTAATTCTGTCAGAGCGCCGGGGAGATTAGAATTGACATCCTGGGAGCACATTCCTGGCTGGGCAGGAATCCAGCCCCCGCTGGGAAAAACCCATGAAAGCATGGCCAGCCCAGTAGGGTGGGAGGGTGGAGGGGGCGTCCGCCCCAGTGGCCACTCCAGCCGCGTGGGTCGGAGCTAGGAGACTTGGGAGGGCCGGGCAGTGTCGTTGGAAGGCCCTGGGCCTGGTGGAAAGAGTAGGCTCAGTGCGCTCACTTCTGAATCCTGGTTCCCTGCCTTTTCCTGGCTGCACTGCCTTGGGCAGAGCACTTAAATTCGTTGGACCTCGGTTTTCTCATGTGTTAAATGGAACTAGTCTGCCTTCTGCACTTGTGATATTGCCATCTCAGGGCCTGATACATTTTTCTTGCTTTGAGCTCGGAAGCACATCCACGGGAAACCGAGAGAGACTTTTCTTCCTCTCGACAGCTGCAGGGAGCAGGGTGAGGGTTCCCTTGCTGAGTGCCTGGCGCTGGGCAGGCCCAGGCAGCACCACCCAGTGGGGCAGTTCCAGCTCAGGAGGTGGGAGGTCCTTCGCCCCCAGCCCCAAGTGTGTCCTTCCCATCAGCCAGCGCCCCGTCAGCCTTGGGAAGCTCAGCAGTGTCCTTAGCCATGGCCTCATCTCTCTAAGAGCTCCCGGACACGCCCCCTAATAAGGCAGAATTGGGCCTGCCTTCCGGGAGCTTTCTGTCCAAAGCGGCTCCCCCTGGACAAAGAAATGGGCTTGGAGCTCTAGGGTGAGGGCCAAGCATCACAGCCCCAAACCAAGCTGTTTTCCAGAAGAACAGGGCATCCCCTCCCCACTTCCCTCCTGGTTCTAATGACTTTTAAATATTGGTAAATATTTTGGCTAATGCAGGCTCTTGTGGCAGAGAGCAAAGCTGTCTGTAGTTCAGGACCTACAAATTATTTATTAAAGATCTGAGATGCAGTGCAATTATGTGAAAAGAACCCCAAAATTAAATAAATAAGTAACAAAATAAATAAATAACAGCCGCACTGGCCTCTGGAAGGCTTGGGGAGCTGCCGACATGATTGCCATCTTGATGAAATCCCCCCGGATGTAATGAGCTGATTTTCTGCTGTTAATATTGCATCTGCTGATGAAGGATTCGTTAGGATAATGGAACGAAGCTAAAATATAAATGACTCCCTGTCAAGAAGCAGCTTTTGTTTGTTGATCTCCTGACAGTTCCTGGGCCAAGGCAGGGGTTTATGTGTGCACATGCATTCAGGAGCAGGCGGGGGGGTGGGCTGCGAGGCTGGGGGCTGCCCTCTAGGGCCCGGCTCTCCGGCTGCCTGCTTAGCCTCAGCTTTGCAGGCGAGGCTGGACACCCCCGCCTTGGGGAGCCTGGGAGCACCATGGGTGGGGAAGTCATCCACTCAGACCCTTCTTCCCTGTCCAGAGCACAACTGGTTGAACTAGGACACTGGGCAGCAGCAAAAGTTATCTGGGGAGCACACAGAGAGGTGGACAGGGCTGGGCCTCCAGACATGTGCGCGAGCAGAACCGCGGCTCTGAGTGTGTTGGGGGGGGACGCGGTAGAATGAGCAGGTGCAGAACCACAGGGTGGCGAGTGGGATTTCCTGAGGGGAAGCCCCTTCCCCGGAACCACCCCGAGCCTCTCCATATCGTCTTGTCCCTCCACAGCCCCAAAGCACTTATTTGGAGGCCTAGGAATACCTCGGGCAGTATTCGGGTTATTCTTTAAGATTGGGGGCAAGGGGACCCATTGGAATGATGTTGACTCACCTTTCCCTCTCACACCTGTGTTGAGCTTCTGCAAGGAAATAGCTTTCTTCTCTCCCCGGTGTCTTAAGGGCAGGGACCCTGGAAGCGACTAACAGGCCATATTTATTGAGCACTTACTATGTGCTGAGCATTGTTTCCTCCCAGGTGGAAGCTCCATGCCAGTCGTCTTTGGCTCACCACAGGTCTCTAGGTCTGGGGCAGTATCTAGCACATAGTCGGTGCTCAAATCTCAACCACCTTTCAAGGAGGTACTCAGATGACCCCATGTTTTAGCTGAAGAAGCTGGGGCACGGAGAGGGTGAGCATCTAGACCCCCCGACATTTGATGGCAGAGGCAGGGTCTCACCCTGAGTCCCACCACCCCTGCCATTCCTCTTGTCTTCAGCGTTCTCGTCTTCATGCCCAACACTGTCATGCACACAGAATGTGCCCGGTAAACACTCACGGATAGCTGTGGAGCAGAGCTGGGGAGTGACCTAGGGGTCGGATTCCCTTGCAGAGGGGCTGGTTGGAAAGGCCTGGAGGAGGTGTGGTCTCTCTGGGCATCTGTCTGTTCCGAGGAATGGCCTCACCCGTGTGGAGGCCTGAGCTGGCAAAGACTGGACCGGGCGCTGCCAAGCACCTCCCCCCGGCACCCTGGAGGAAGCTTCTTGCTGATTTCTTGGCTAGGACCACACCACACCTCGACCTTTGAGGTCCTCAGAGAGAGAGAGAAAGCGTGAACGAGGCCACTGATGTGGACCCCTCCTCTTGGGGAGAGGACGGGTCACACCCAGGAAGATCAGGAGCATCTGTGCTTAGGCTGGACTGGCCTGCCTGGAAATGGAAGACTTTCTTCCTCTGGAGGGGTTTTAGGAGGTGTGGGAGGCCCAGCCCTCCTCCTGCAGCCCTGAAAGAATCAGGCAAGGCCGCCCGTCACTCCTGAATTCCCTGGCCGGTCCTGGCAGCTTGGCTTTGGCTCTGTCTCTGAAATAGGGAAAAAGAGAGAGGATGGCCCAAGCGTGGGGACCAAGCAGGGCAGCATCCAGCAAAGAAACTGAGGGTACGAGTGGGCCAGTTCGGAGGTAGAGAGGGCAAGAGAAGGCCTGAAGCTGGTGGTGAACCAGCAAGGCTTTGCCTGCTGCAGGAAAGAGGGGTCACGCTAGATACCTTCCCATTGTGTGTGTGTGTGTGTGTGTGTGTGTGTGTTTAATTTATTAAAAGCATTTCTTGAGCCAGGGCTTTTGAGAGTACAAGGTGGGAAAACCCATCCTCTGCCTCTAACTACTAGACCTTCCCTCTTGACCCCAGATAGATTTTTCAGGAATCTGGCCAACCCCCAACCAGGTCTGTTTGGAAAACCCCAAAGCTAATGCAGAGGTGGCCCCCAACTCCTGGTGCTAGCTGGGCACCCCACCTGCCATCTCTCTGCCTTGGGCTGGGCTCGTTTCCCAGGGGGCCCGACAGTCCCACTCTGGCTGTGCCCCTGGCCAGCTGCTGGCACCTGCTGGACGGTGTGAAAGTTCTGTGCTTCCTGTGACCTTTCCGCTTTGCCTGGCTACACTGTGGCTGCCAGGGACATACATCCTCGGCATCGTGGCCGGGGTCTCTGCCCAGCCCCTGCCTGTGACCTTTCCCTCCCCAGCTCTCGTCCCCCTGGAGCACGTTCTGTTCCCTCTTCCTTTCTTTTCCCCTCTTTTTCTCCCTCCCTCTCTCTCTCTCTCTCACTTTTTTTTTTTCCACTCTTTTAACATGGTTTTCCTAAAAAGTTTTTTAATCAATCAAATTTGAGGCAGAAAATAGGTTTTGTCACGCCTGGTCCCGGGGTAGTGTGACTCTCACTCAGGCTCCTGACAGCTCCTCAATGCAGGAAGGAGGCCAAACAGAATATTTCTCCGGGAAAGTGCCCGTTTCCATGACGCTGCCCCTTGTTGTCTGCCCTGCCCCCCTCCTCAGGCTGACATCGCCCCAGCCCCTGTGAAAGGGCCAGAGCCCGGGAGAGGGTGTGTGTGTGAGGATGGGGGCTGACAACAAAACGGCGGGGGGAGGCGGGAGGGGGCAGGAGATACCATTGGGGGGTCGACGGGCGGCCCCGACAGCTGCCTGGAGCCTCCGTGGCCTGAGAGGGTTGGGGAGCAGGTAGGAGCGTCAGGGCTGGGGAGCCTGGCCTGGTGCTGCATAATCAGCCGAGCCTCATAAATATGGAGCTGGGGAGGCGCGGGTGAGATGCTGCGAAGCCAAGCCCTGGAGAGTCGCTGGATCCAGCCAGAGGGGACCACGCACGGATGCAGCCTCTTCAGGTCCTGGTACGCTGGTCCTGCTTCCTTGGCTCTCCCCTCTCCCCGTTCCCTGTGTCCTGGCTGTCCCCTCCACCCCCTTGTCTTCCTTCTTGGGCCCGGAGGCGCCTGTGGCCCTCCCAGCTCTGGGCCCCGCCACCCTCATGTTGAGTCCCCTGCCAGCCGCTGGCTCTTTCCTCTCCACCCAGCTCTCCTCCACCTCCCCACCTCTGCCTTTCACCCTCTCCTCTCTCTTCTGCTCTTCTCATTCTCTTTTATAATTAATGATTAGTTTTAATTGGTTTGCTTAGGCAGCCTGACAGCAAATTAGCAGAAGCCAGCCCAGGGCTGCCAGGCTCGGGTAGGAGACCCCTGCGTGTCAGAGCTGGCCAGGCCTTTCCCGACCACTCACTTCCTTGGCTGGCCGGCCAGCTGGGCGGGCTCTCGGAGGCAGGGTCAGGCCACACCTGGGCGGGCGCAGCGGCCAATGGGAAGAAGGCAACGGGATCTTCATACCCTTCCTCCTGGGAGTAGGCGGCCATGAGACACACTTGTCAACTTTGTTTCTCTGTGTGCTTTTCTCCACCTCACACCCCCTTCCATGTTCTCCTTCACGCAGAAGACCTTGTCTGCATCTTTGGAGATGAAGGCTGGGTAGAGGGCAGGCAGGCGCGCTGCCTTTAGTCTGGTTTTGATGTTGACGCCACCCCGTTCTCATTTGTGCCATGGACTGATGGGGCTGGTAGCTTGATATCTGTGGGGACAAGGGGCCTGCTTTTTCATGTGGACAGGAGGGAGGGGGTACAAGGCCGTTGTCACGGTTAGCTCAGCTGCCTGCCTACCCTCAGCCACTGCAGTGGAAGCTCCAGAACAGGCCCTTCTGCACAAAACTCTGAACCTTCTGGGTTCCCAGTGTTCTGGTCAGAATATGTGAGATGAAGAACATTGGATGGATGGACACACAGATGGAGGGATGGCAGAGGGTGGGATGGTGGCGTTTCTTAGGCATTTTCTGCCATGGTCCCGGAGCCCTTAGAGGTAGGAAGAAAGAATGTTGCTGTTTCCCTTCTTCGCTAGGACTTCAGCGTCCTTGAGCTTAGAAGCCCCTGCTCTCCCCTAGGTTTTCCCAGCTGCTCTACGTTGCCCTTGGCCTCGTAGAATCCTTCCTCAAGCTCAGCAGCATTCCACTTCACTACTAGGCCTTTGGTCTGCCCATTCGCTCGCTCACACAGGCCAGAGCAGACCTAAGGGACATAGAGCGGCAGTGTGACAGGAGAAGATGCCCGGGCAAACAAAAAGAGACAGAGCTGCACCACCGGATGTTTCCCAGGGCCCCGTGGGGGTTCTAGTAGCCGTCCAGCATCCCAGACCCCACCCCGACACTGCCTCCCTGCTCCCGTCAGCCAGGCCACCTGTCCCGGCAGGTGCGGGACGGGACCCCGGTGCATGCCGGGTCCCCGGGCGGTGGGTATCGCTGCCCTTCTCCAGCCCTCCTCCACCCTGGCCAACTCCTGGAAAGTTTCCTCCCCTCTTGTTCCGTGTGATCAGATCTGCAAGTTGCTCTCTAAGCTTCTTGTCACATTTTGACTTAATGAAGTGCAACTGCTGAGGGATTTGGGTTCAGCGCTCCGGTCTCCCGCTCTCCCTTGTTGTCAGAAAACAGGGGTGGTTGGGGACAGCAACACCGCACTGCAAGTCGTTATCATTCCGGTCAGTCTGTTTAACACAAAATTAAACAAAGAACTAATTAGTGCCTCATGAATTAATAAATGCACAGTTGCTGGGGAGGATGAGAGGGGAGAAAAAGGTGGTAGAAGGGAGATACTGGAGTTGGGGGGCTTTGGGGGGCTCAAGGACGCTGGCCAGGGCTCCTTGAGAGATCCGAGACAGGCGAGAGTGGGGTGGATGGGGTGGTGATGCGCCCAGGGCTGGCTGCCTGGGACCTGAGCTCTGAGTGCCGGTGACAGCCCGGCCCGCCCGGCACCTCCCAGCCATGCCCGTGGCTCTCGTCCCGTGCCCCCGTGTCCCCGCTCTGCAGCTCTCCCACGTCACCCAGCTCTCCTCTTGGCTCCTGTTCCTCCCTTTCCTACTCTGCTAGCTTCTCCTCCCCTCTTCCTCTCTGCTGCCCCCTAGCTCAGCTGTTCTCCCAGCCACCCACAGAACCCCCAACCTCCCAACATCGGGGTTGGCTGGGCAGACAGGACCCGTCAGCTGGGCACTCAGAGGCCCATGGGGCAACCCTTCCCCTGCTTGACACCCGTTGCACCCCGAGCCCTCCCACAGCCCTGGGTCCAACAGGGTGGCTCAGCCGTGGTGGGCACCCTGGGCCAGGCAGCCCGGCGAAGACAGTGAGAGCCAGCAGGGGCCTGAGTTCTCCTTAAGAGGACATGTCAAATACAATTAGTGTTATCTGTCTAAATCTGTCCTGGGAGCCTGAGAGCCGGCAGCCGGGACCTGGTAGTATTCCCTGAGCCCAGTCCAAGGTCACCTCACCTCCTGCAATCCCCCCAATCTGATTTGGGGATTACACAGCCTAAGGCAAGTGGTGTTACTCCTCTTGCATCATTGAGAAGCCACAGATGAGGAGAGGGGAGGCAAAACAGAATAAACAGAAGGCCCCACCCCCACCTTGGAGCTCAGTGAGAGTCCTGAGGTGCAGCGTGCCTGGCCCAGCTCTGGCCAGGGCAGGTGGGCAGCAAGCGGTGCTTTCTCTCCTTGCACTTTCTTTCCACGTAAGGAGGCTGCCCCGTTGAACCTGGCTCCTCAAACTTACTCTCTGGGCAGGAGGCCTTGGAAACTGGCAGGCTGGGCCGATTTGTGTGCTGGCTAAAGACCCCCGACAATGTGGGGTCAGTCCCCCTCTTCCTACCTGGACCCCCAGCCTGGGTTCTGGTGACTCGTTCATAGGACCCGGGTGGAAGGTGCAGCTGGTTGGCCCACTCCTGTGGAGTCGAGGCTTCTTGGGCCTGTGGCCCCTGGTCCACCCTTGGCCCTCTGTCACCCGCTTGCTATACCTAACAGCTTGGTGTTGCCATTTTTATTTCCAGGGGCCAGAGAAAGAGAGTAAAGGGAGGGGGTGCTGTGTATTCTGTCTGCCTTTGTTCACGGGGACCCCTGCTCAGCTGCTGCAGCTGCCTCAGAGGCTGCTGCTAGAGCAGGCCAGCCCCCAAACCAGCTCTCCTCCCCAGAACGCCCATCTCGGCCTCCACGGTGGAGAGTGGAGCCTGGGCTGACTTCCTGCTCTTCAGCTGGGGTGTCCTGAAGGCCATATTTCCACTGTGCTCAGCCCCTACCCTTTGGAAATTCTTCTCCAACTTTGGCATGTACTTAAACAGGCCCAAATCAGGGGCTTTTGGACGCCCTTGGTCAGCCCTGGAGCCTCGGCCTTCTGCCCATAGGGTGCTGGGGTGGAGGGCACGCAGTGGGGAGCCTTGGACCTCCTTTCTTGAAACCTCCTGGGCTAACGTGCTCCTCTCCGCCTCTCCAGGATGAAGTGACGCCCCCAGGTGTGCAAGACGAGCCCCTAGGACCCGGTTCAAGGTAAGGCCTGAGCCATGTCCTTTCCCCCATTGAGGATCATGCGCCTGGCGCCGGTGTCACCCTGGACTGGAAGGAAGGGGGAAATGGGGACAGAAAACTGGAACCACGCTGCCCATCTGGCTCTGGCAGGAGCACCTGGCCCCCGTGGGACTCCGCGGTCTGGCTGTTAGGCTGGAAGTGGGCTGAGGAGTGAAGCTCTTTGGGTGAGGAATGTGTCAGGGAAGCCTGGGGCCAAAGGGGCCTCTGTGGTGCCAGAGATTGGACAGAACGGACACAGGCTCAGCTGCCAGCGGCACCTCAGCAGGGCCGTCTGCCCCGCGCTCCCCCCAGAAGCTCTGCCGGAAAACCCTAGAACTCCAGCCCAGCTCCTCTCCTCGGAGGCAGCCGCTGGCCCGAGTGGCCCCCTCCTTCCTCCTTGAGAGCCCGGCAAGGGAGAGGCCGCGGGCCCTGAGTCTGAGCGCAGGCTCCTGGGTCCCGCTTTCCCCCATGCCCCGAGCTCTCCCGAGGCCTGGCCGGACTTTCACAGGCCGCCTGTCCCCCCAGTGGTGCCAGGAACGGAGGGGCCACCGGGCCTCCGGCCCCAGGCAGCGCCGTGTCAGAGGTGACCGGTG
>JAQZBX010003062.1:30151-41984 GCA_029593785.1 Cabassous unicinctus
ATTTTAAAAGTTTTGACAAAACATATAATAGTTTGTATCCGTCATTGCAAATTATATTTTCCATTTGCTTTTTCACATTGTACTTTTTCACATTTATTAGGATAGTTATAAGTTCTTCTTTTTAGTCTAGTTGACATTACTGTAAATAATGAATGCATTTAAAAAAAATGAATCATTCCAGTGCTTTAAATAATTTGCACCGCGGCATCTCTTTCGGACTTCAAAGGCTCCCCCCAGCATTGTCTGTGCCGGCGGGCAGTGGCCCTGAAAACGTGATCAGAGGCGGCCCGGTGTAGGGCAGGCCCGGCCCGCGCCCTGCGCGCTCGCTGGGGCCGGTAGATTCTTCCCTTTGCCGCCAGCACCGCCCTGGTTACAGCTCGGCTCCCGGCCCGCTCTGCTCGCCTGTCTCCTCCCTGGCGTCGCTCCGGGCTCCCGCTGCCCGGCCTGGCCCCTCTGCCCCACCACTGCCCTCCTGTCTTAGCCACAGCCCAGCTCCTCTCTCCTGGATGCAAGAGCCCCAGAGCCTGAAGAGCTGGACACCTCCACCCCTTTGTATCGTCCACAGTAAAGGGCCTCTTGGGAGGCCGGGAACTGGGACCAGTCCCCTGGACATCCATTTCCCATGCCAGTGCTTGCCCTTCTTTGTTGCCACCCTCTTCTGGCCAGAGCCCTTGCTTCATCCTGAGGGCTCTGCCCCTGAATGCTGCCCAGCCCTGCCCTGCCCTCCTTGTCAGCTCTGGCAGGCTTCAGACTAGATACCTTCTCTCCTTGGGCAGTGGGCAGAGGCAGGCACCCAGGGTCCAGAAGGTGGCTCCAGCTGTGTCCATTCTCTGAGCAGGGCTTGGCAAACTGTGGCCTAGCCTGTGGCCCAATTTGGCTCCATTGCCTGCTTTTTGTAAATAAAGTTTTATTGGAACACAGGCACACCCATTCATTTAGGTCTTGTCTATGGCTGCTTTCATTCCACAGTATCAGACTTGAGTGGCTCCAATAGAGACAATTTGGCATGCAAGGCCAAAAATATTTACTGTCTACCCTTTACAGAGCTAGTCTGCCTTCTGCTCTTGTCTTCAGTGGCACTGCTCTGAGCCAGGCCTTCGTCTGGGAGCCCCATCCTGGAGGTTGCAGGGTTGCTTCCAGTCCTGGTATGTTTGGGGGCTGCCGTCTCCCTGCTCTCCCCAGCCTCATCCTCTGCTCAGTCCTACCTGCCCAAAAGTCCTGGTGTCCCTCTCCTCAACAGCCACCGTTTCTTCAGAGCTCCTGCTTCCAGCATCCCGAGGGCCCCACCTCTCTCTCCTGTAGCCTTTAACAAGGTGTTTAACCTCGGATCCACAGTTGCCTTTTTTGTAAAGTGAGAAGAAGAAGAGCTGCTTTGGGAGTTAACGCAGCTGCAAGTGTAGCCCAGGACCCTCCAGAGAATGCAGGCTTGGGTTCCCTCCTTGCCCTCGTCCTCCGCACTCGCAAGCCCAGGTCCCCACCGTGTGGGCAGCAGCAGCCATCCCTAGGCAGGTTCCATGAAGTTTTCTGCCACCCGGGAACCTCTGAGGCCGACTCCTCAGCGGTGAGGCTCCTAATTCTAGTGAGTGTGGTGGAAGGAGGATGCCCCGTGAGAGTGGCATGGAGGCCATTAGAGTTCTCCGTTCCATCCTGGGGCTGCGGGGCTCTGGGAAGTTGCACCAGCCTCTCTGGGTGCCCGTCCCTTGATCTGTAAAATGGGGGTCCCGGCCATCAGGTCAGGATTGTTACAAGGAGGGGGTGGGGGCTTGAGGGCTGCGTTTGCGGGTGCTGCTGAGGTCAGGTCCAGGTCTGAGTTTGGGCCTGTTCAGGGGCAGGTGCGAAGCGGGCCACAGTTCTGGCCCAGTGGGCGCTTGCTGGGTACAGGGTCAGGGACCAGGGCTGCCGTGACGCCTTCCCTCTGCTGTGAGCTAATCTGGGAGCCCCAGAGGAAAGGCTGGCTGGGAGGGAGGCGAGCGAGGGAGGAGAGAGAAGCTGTGCGACTGTCACAGGCCTGAGGTGGAAGCGTGTCCCCGCAGACCGCAGCCCAGGGCCCGTCCTCCCTGCTGCCTGGCTGCCAGGCCTCGCTCCTCTTTGCATGGGCTCCTCGGCCTTTTGGACATCTCGCTTTCCCCCTCCAAGCCTTCTCTCTCTTACCCCACTAGTTTCTCTTCCCCCCACCGCCCAGCTCCATGGCGGCTCACTCTCTCCTTTTCATCTCCTCGGAAGGCTTTACTTTACTTCCTTGTCACCCTAATTGATTGCATTAACCTTTCAGCGTATTGGATTTCCCTGGCATCGTGCTGAGAGCTCTGCGCAATATGCTTATAATCGGAGCCATAATGGACAGTTTGCAGTCAACAAGCCCTCTCTGCCACCGGCCCTGTGGACATCTCTCTTGCCCCAAGGCCCCCATGGCCGTTTCCCCCACACCCTGGCGGGAGTGGGCCTTGGAGTAGGGCTGAGGGAAGTGGACACAAGCCCGGGACCCGCTGACGGGTTTCCCGGCCGCTCCTCTTCTCACCCCTTGGCTCTGCCCGTGGTCTGTGGAGGCTTTTCCAAGCCCCCTGGTTCAGGTCCTTGCCGAGCCCCTGTCTCCGTGAGTCCCCTCGCCCTGGCTTTCTGCTCCCTAATTCTTGCCTCTGAGTGGTTGATGTGGCCAACTTGGATTTGGTGAATAAGAGGTTCCCCTGACTGTCCAGTCTGTTCTCAGAGTAAACTGTCCCTCCCTCGCTTGCCCAGGAGGCCTTGGGGAAGGAGGATGATAGCTGCTTTAGGATGGGAGAGAGGGTGGCTAAGAGGAGGGGTCTGAGGCCTCTCTGGTCCTGTCTGGCCCCTGGGCCAGCAGGTGGCCTCTGAGGACGTTCTAGGAGCTGATACCACCCCTGGAAAGGGTGTGGGTGCACAGGGAGACAGAAAGAAGGGAGCCTGGTAAAGCCAGGGAAAGAGAGAGACTAAGACCCGCTGGGGCTGGCTGTGGGGATGTGCGGCGGCAGTATCTTCTCCCAGCAGATGAGGAAGCAGGCGCTCGGGTGCCTGGTTTTGCCCCTGTCTGCCACCCCAGTCCCAGGATTGTGTGATTTGGGTGATTGGTAGGAGACGTCTCAGGGTCTCTATTTCCCATCTGAAGTTTGCAGTAGCTTTGAGCAGACCCACCTGCCTTCACCAAAGGGAGAGAGACACGATACAGGCAGCAGTTTTCAGCATGGACCCAAAGCCAGGACCCAAAGCCGGCAGGACGTTAAGCCAGACAGAAGCCTCTGTTGGGCAGGATGGCTTGGCCTGAGGGTGAGGCAGGAGACAGTGAGAACTGACTTCTCAGCTTGGGAGGAATGGGCTCCCTGGGTAGGTTTTGGAGAGCATCTGCGCATCCCGGCTGCCTGGTCCTGGGGGCTCGAGCATCCTGGCCTCTGGTCTGTCCTGGCCAGGGTTTCCAGCCCTCAGACCAGCAGCCCAGTCTGCCGAGTTTTCATTCCAGACAGGCCCGGATGTCAGGGTGGATGCACTAGTGTCAGGCTGGAGCAGCGGGACCGAAGCTCTAGTTAGCTCTGCTGTTGCTTCCCCTCTCCACAGTGCTCTCTGCCCCCGCCCTCTGCCCATCGTCTTCTCCTTCTGACCACCCAGCCACTCCTCCCATCACTCCATCATGCTGAAGGGCAAGCTTTGGCAAGAGGGGGCTGGACCTAGGCCCTTCCCATCCTCTCCCCGGGATTTGGGGGGTGGGCAGAGGGCACAGCAGGGAGAAGCCAAGCCGTGAATTAAAGTTTGGTGATTGTCAGTGTCAGGAAGAGCTAAATAACCCTGTAACTAGTATGAAGGTGAATTCACGGTCTGCTGCACATGGAAAATACGAGTGCTCTTGAGACGGAGCAAGTGTACAGCAAAGGAGGCTGCCTGCCACGGAGGGCAGCCTCCTCTCCAGGGACCCAGGCAGGGAGGCAGGAGGGAGGCCGGCGACTCAGCCATCCCTGCCTGCGAGCAGCTTCCCAGGAGCCCCAACTGAGCATCCTGGGGCAGCTCAGCTGCTTGGCAGCCTGCTAGCCTTGGCAGTAGGGATCCAGGGAGATGTGTGTAAGTACCCACTGTATACCTTCATGGACACCGGGGCCCCAGGATGCTACCCATCCATCCTGACCCATATTAATAGCTAATCCTTATTGAACACTTACTCTGTGCCAAGCTATGTGCTCTGTCTTTGAACAACTCTGTGCAGTAAGTGCTATTATTATTCTCTTTTTGAAATAACCAGTTTATTGATCTATAATTCACATACCATAAAATTTACCCTTTTAAAGTGTACAACACAGTGGTTTTAGTATACTCATAGTCATGCAACCATCACCACTATCTAATTCCAAAACATTTTCATCACACACCCCCAAAAAGCCCTGTACCCATCAGCAGTCGCTCTCCATTCCCTCCTCCTCCCCAGTCCCTGGCAACCACTACTTATTGTTCCCTTTGGATGCTGAGAAAATGGAGGCTCAGAGAGGGTCAGTGGCTTGGTTAAGGTTGCACAGCTAGAGAGTGATGGGGTTTGAACCCAGGCAGTTGGACTCCAGAGCCAGCGCTCCATGTGGGACTATATGGATGTCCTGGCTGCCCTGCCCCCCCACACGCACACACGTCCTAACACGCGTTTCTAACAGTGTGGGCTCAGGCATGTACACACACCATCCAAACACGTAGGCCCAGGCAGCAGCATGCACTTTCCTCTCCCCGGGTACACTTGCCGTTTCATACAGAAAAATCTCACACTCCTGGCAAGGACCACCAGCCTCCTGTCCTCTGGAACCCTCACTTGGCTTCTGCTTCTCTCCACCAGCCAAGCTCCTACGAGGAAGTTGGGCAGCAGTGGGGTAGCTGAAGTGGCCAATGAGACCTAAATGGTTTTGGAGTTTTAAAATGAGAAATCCCTGTATCTCCTGTTGCTGATAATTGTAACTGAAATAAAATGCCAGCCCCACATTCCAGAACAGGCCCTGCCCGGGTCGGGGCCACAGGCTCAGTTCCCGGCATCACACATCCTGTCTCTTTCCTTCTGTCTGTCTTCCTCTCACTCTCTCCCTTGCTCGTACCCTGATCTTTGCTCCCTTTTTCTTTCCACCCCACTCCCCATTTCCCTACCCCACTTAAAAAAAAAGCTTTTGTGACTGCATGTTTGCACTTCCAAAATTCAGGAATTAAAGTGAGACTGTCACTGGGTCTGATAAGAGATAAAGTCAGGGGCAGGAGACAAAGGGAAAGGCAGACAAGAGGGAGAATGAGTCTGTTGGGTTTGGTTTGGGGTTTTTTTTCCTCCTTCTCTCTCCCTCCAAAGTGGAGGATCCGGCCGGGCCAGTTTGGATATTTATTAAGAAAAAGCCAAAGATAATTAACTTTTTTGTTTTTGTTTTGTTTGCGGGTGCCTCCCCTGCTGGCACTCCTGACTGCCTGGCAAATTAAACCAGCTCCCTGCTCCCGGGGTGCTGGGCTGCCGCAACGCCCCGCCATCAGGTGCCGCCCAGGCACCTACCTGGGGCTTCAGACCCCGGGTCACCTTATGCCACCACCGATGGTCCCTCCCCAGGCTCTCCCGACTCCCAGAGCACCCTTTAGAGCAGGGTAAGTGGCCGGTGGGGGCGGGGCAAGAGGCGCCACTACTGTTTGGGGCCGTGTCCAGCACTTCCTTACCAGGAGGAGGGAGTGAACGAGTGAGCCTCTCTCACAGGGCAAGCACAGGCCTTCTGGGAAGGCCCTTGGCGTCCCAGGAGAGGGAGAAGAGAACAGAGACTGAGGTGGAGGTACAGGGAGAGGCCAGATTTGGGCCCTGTCAGTCTCCAGCTTTTCTCCTGGGAGGCTGGTATGTTGCCAGGATCCAGGCCCCTGGGAGTAATTCCGGAGAAGACTTTGGGTACAGAGCCGTGCCATGATCTCGGTCCGCCCTCTACACCATGCTCCAACCTCCTCCCCTCCCTGATCCAACCTGAGTCATCTGGGGGCGCCAGCAGAGTGGTTAGGAGCTGCCCCTCCAATCTGCTGCCCTAGAGCCCCACAGAGCCCTGAGGCCTCGCCAGGCCCTGTCTGGCCAGCCAAGATGGTGGCAGTTATAGACCTCTTGGTGGGGGGCAGAGTTGAGGGCATCTCTGGAGCCAGCCAAAGTGAGGAAGATGGGGCCTCTCCAGGGTCAGCGCACCCCAAGCCGGTTGAGGTGGGCCGTGGTTTGCCCCTCTGCAGGATCGATATGCCTGGGTCCCTCCCCTGAGGGGCCCTCTCTCCTGCCCCGCTGGCTTCATCCCCAGCTGGGGAAGTTGGCAGGGATGTGGGGTCCCTCCAGGTGGGGAACCTGCTTGGGAGGCCCCACAGAGCAGAGGGCCTTTTTCAAGGATTTTGCTGGCCCTTTTTTTTCCTCTGAAATATAAGGATGTGCAATTTTTTTGGTTTCAATTTAGCATTGGAGAATTTTATAATTTAGTAATTAAAATCTCTGATAGGCTTTAGAAATTGCGGCTAATTGAATTTAATGGGAAGATGATTTTCAATTTTATTTGATTACCGGGACCCCTGGCATCGGTATTTATGGGAAAAAAATGGGAAATGTGCTGTGTGGGCTAAGATGGCATAATTGAATTAGGGATAATCGGATTTCTCCGTCATGAATTTCACTATAATTTTCCTATAATTTTCCATTAGATATCTAGTTTACAAATATTCACAAAGAAATGAAGCTCTTTCGGAATGGAGATTGCCGGCTAACAGGATTACGGGGCCGAGCGCGCGGCTGTGCCAGCCCTATACGGCCATAATGCGATCCGTGTGTCTGCCTTACGCTGAGCGTGGCCTCAGCCCCTCAGAGTGCCACCCACTTGGCTGCTCCTCTCTGCTCTTTGTTTCCTCTTGGCCCCTGTGTCCCCCTGCCCCCTGCTGTCAGACTTCCGTCCCCTTGCCCACCCGCGCCGTGGTGCCCGCAGCTGGCCCTCCGCTCCCACCAGCGGTTCCTGTCCTCTCTCTTTGCTGCTCCCCACTCTCCCCAACGCCCTCCTCCCCAACGCCCTCCTCCCCAAGCTTGTGAGCGCGCTCACGCGCAAACAGACTCCTGTGCAGATGCGAACACGCTTGTTCACACGTACACGTGGCCCTTTGGCCTAGGCTTCGGGCCCTGGCCCAGTTGTCTCAGAGGGAACCAGTTTATTGGGATCCCGGGGTGGGGTGTAGGAACAAAAGGAGCTTTGTTTAAGTTTATGTGAAAGTTACAAATTCAAAATGAGAGCAGATAAAGCATGAGATACCTGGTGTGTAAACAGGCTGGTGAGTGAGAAGGCCCCAGGCTCGGGAGGAGAGGACAAGTGGGCAAGTTGGGCGGGAGGGGTTGGGGAACGGCAGCTTGATGCGGGAGAGCTGACAGTCCTCCTGGGTCCTGATGTGGGGAGCCTGGTGGGTGGGGTTGCTTTCTTCTAGCTTTCGGCTCTTCTTTTTCTCCTGGGAGGAGGGATGTCTAAGGAGGAGCTGGTGGCCCTCGGCCTTGGGACGGGCAGGAATTGTGGCATTGGCTTTCCGTCCTGTGTCCCACACATGAATGTCCTCACTGGCCTGGCCCTCAGGGTCTAAGAGGTGTCGGCGGGGCCATGGGAGAAGCAATTGGCTGCTGCCCTTGGCCCAAAGTAGCCGCTGTCAGCACATCAGGGCAAAAATGAGCCACGGCCTCGAGGTGCCTGAGTCCTAGGCTTCTCCTTCATTTAAGCACACACACGCAGGGAGAGACAGCTGGAGATCTGGGAGCCCTCCATTCCGTGGTCTCTGACCCATACCCCACCACCTTGGTGCCTCAGCCTCCTCAGACCTGCTCAAATCGAGGTGGCCCCGTCCTCTGTGCCTCTCTGACACTGCTCTCTGGCACTGAAGGTCCCTTGCTTGTGGGCAGGGCCTCCTAAACCTCCAGTGGTTGGTTTTGGCCCTCATTTTGGCAGAGCGGAGGCTTTCCAGGCAGCCCCATGCTTCCCTCCACCACTGGCCAAGCTGTGGCTCTCTCTAGCTGGCCCTGCCCACTGCCAGCCTTCCAGCTCTCTTTCTGTCCTCCCCCACCCCTTCAGCCATTCCTCTCCAGCCTTTGTCCACAATACTTATTGGGAGGCCAGTCCAGTTGGCCCTGCCTAGGTAATTGAAAAGGCAAACGCTTTCCTTCCCCCTCCCACGGCTCTCTTTAGGGGTATGGCCCTTTGCACTGACCACCATCAGCAGAAACCCAGAAACCCAGTGTGTGTACCCCAGAGCAACCCTGGACATACCAACTCCGTCTCAGACCCCGGGTGAGGAGAAGCACATGTCCCCCCTGCCTGGTTGTCTGGGCCAGCGGTTGTACTTTGTTAGCGTGCAGCTTGGTTTGTGGAAGGAGCTCTGTTCCCTTATTCAGGGTTTTAGGGCCAGGGAAAGCTCAGGAAAGCTTCTGTGCCACTATTCCTACATAGGGCGGGGGGCAGCCCCGGAGGATGGAGGACTGGGTGACAACCAGAACGGGGTTGCCAAGAAGGCATAGGTGAGGGCAGCTGGAGAGGGGAGGAATGCTAAACTCCTTGTGAGGCCATTCTGTTAGCGCCATCAGAAAAAGGGGAAAGGAAAATAAGGGGAAAGTAGGAGAAAGAGTAGATTGTTAATCCCTCACTTCTGCCCTAAGGCCTCCCTGAGCCCCTCCCTCTGCAAAAACAGGCCAGCACCATTTTGCTACTTGCTGCCCAATGGCTAGAGTCCCAGTTCCCCAAGGCAGTGAGGCCCTCTTGAAGTAGGAGAGAAGAAAGGGAAGGGAGAGAGGACCTGGGAGAGGGGAGCAAGGTGGTGGGCTGGGCGGGCAGGGGGCCCAAAGAGACACTGCACACGTGTGAGCCGGGCCTTCCCTGCGTCCTCCATTCGCACATGCCCCAAGTTCCAGCACACCTGGCGCCCTTTTTCCTTGAGCCTACCCCCCAGGGTAGGGGCAACCCAGGTCACTAAAATCCAAGGACCCCCAGCCTATATGGCTGCAGCAGGGACGTCTGGAGATGTGGTGGCATGGCTACGAGACCCACCAGGCTGCTTTCTCTGGGGAGGAGGAGGAGGAGCAAGGAGAGGGCAAGGCGCCCTAGTCCTGTGCTGAGCTGGGACAGGCAGTGTCTGCTGCCCGCAGGGGCAGGGCCTGACCCCAGGGCACAGGGGGACATGGCTGTATTCTGTCCGCAGAGGGCCTTGCCAGGGCCCGGCGGAAGGCGGCGGCAGGAGGGCAGGAAGGAACCCCAAGTCACGGCCGCGGCTCTGAGCTGGAGTGCCCTGAGGAAAGGCTGCCTGCCGAGGGGCGTGTGCGGGAAGCAGGAAGGGGTGCTGGGCCCCATTCCTATCCAGCTCCCGGGCTGGGAGCTGCACTGCGAGGCAGGAGGGGGAAGGAGAACGGCCGGGGGATCAGGGACATGCAGGGGTCCGCGGCGAGCCCCTCACCCCCCGGCAGGCCCGCGCCCCTTTCCTTGGGTCCTCGGGGGTCAGTGCCCCGAGTGTGGCCGATGGGGAGGGCGCCCCCGGCCGAGCGAGCCCACAGGGCACGAGGGTCCATGTGAAAGGCCAAACCAAACCCGTAGAAAGCGCAGTGTCCCCGGCCCTCCTCGGAGCCCCGAGCAGGTGCGCGGGAGGGCGCGGGGGGGCGCGCAGGAGTGAGCGGGAGCGCGCGGGAGTGCGCCGGAGCGCGAGGCCCAGCCTCAGCGCCGGGGAGGCGTCTCTCCTCCCATCCCCGAAAGCAGCACTTCAGAAGTGAGGAGATCAAGGGTAGGGGGCGCGGGGAACACCGCCCCTTCGCCCCCGCAGCAGCCCCGAGCCCGCGGCGGCGCCGGCTGCGCGCGCCTGCCACCTGTCTCGCGCGGAAAAGTTTGCGCGCCGCCGGCCCCGGACAGGGAGTGAGCCCGCGCGCGGCCGCGGGCTGCGGGGCACGCTCCGCGGCGGGTCCGGAGCGGCCGGCGGGAGTCGGCGCGCGTGCGCGAGCCCCGTCCCCGGGGGCCTGGCTCCGGCCGCCCGCGCCCCCGCCAGCTTCTCCCCACTCCGCCCGCAGCCCCCTCGACGCCCCGCTCCGAGCGCCGACTCGCAGCTTCGGGAGAGCCCCGGAGGCCGGCGCGCGGCAGGCCGGGGGCGCGCGCGGAGCGGCGGCGGGCGGCGGCGCGGGCGAGCCCCAGCCCATTCACTCCGGCCTCGCGGCGGGGCGGCGGCGGCGCGGGCGGGCGGCGGCGGGGCGGGCGGGGCGCTGCTCCTTCACCTGCGCGGAGCCGCGGCGGCCGGGAGGAGGCGGCGCCCGGCCGGGACTGCCAATCACCGCGGCGGCTGGCCGCGCCCCCGCCCCGCCCGCCCGGCCCGCGCCTCCTGCCAAACTGTTACCCCGAGTGCTGCCGTCAGGAGCAATGACATCAGGGTTTTAAAACAACTTGTTATTCGGGGAGTAATCAGTTGCAATTAGGCATTAATTAAGTATTATGAAAGTTGATTATTTAAGTGAATTCGGCTTTCGACTCTCCGACTATGGTGAGTGCGGGAGCGGGGCGGGGGAGGGCAGGGGGCGCCGGCGCGGGGGCGGGGGCGGCGCGAGGGGTCCCGGGGTCCGCCTGGCCGGGGCGCGCCTCCACCTCCCGGCCTCCGGGACCGGGCCGTGGCCCCGCAAGGAAGGGCCGCGTCTGTCAGTAGTTTCTCTTTGAGTTCAGTAAACTCCAGCACGGGAGCCGCTTGCGGTGTGCAGTGGCGGAGCGTGAGCGCGAGCGAGGAGGGAAGAAACTTTCTCCCTCTCCCTCCCGGGCCCGCGCTGCCTCCCTCGGGCCCCCTGTCCTTTCCCCAGCCGCGCCCCCAGGGCCCGGGGATTTGGCCGTCCTTCGATTGCGCGGGGAGGGGTGTGCGTGTGTGTGTGGTGTGCGGAGCGGGAGATGGGTGGGGAGTGGGAGAGACATTGCAAGAGACTAATCCGTTTTTTTTCTTTTTTTCTTTTTCTGTTTTTCTCTCATTCCTCTTTTCCTTTTCCTTCTCTTTTCTTTCTTTTGGCCTTCCTCGAAGAGTTTGGGACCAATCAGAGGAGAATGGATCTCGGAACAGGTACCGGCCGGTGGGAACCCAGGGAGGCTCTTTCACTTTTCTTTCGGTTCTTTCACGGAAGTTATTCTTTTTAGTCCAATGAGGTGGCAGCTGAGCCTGGGGGGGGCTGGCCTGGAGAGGGTCGGGTGCCGGCCGCGTTTTCTCGCCCTGGTTTCTGGATTGCAAGGCTTCTGATGATAGTGTGATTATTTGCTATTTGCTTGGCCACTGTGACTAATTTGATGCTTGTCATTGTGAAAGAACAGGGGTGAGGGCGCTGGGGGGCACCCAGAGAGAGGATTTAGGGATTTTTTGTGGGGGTTTTTGTTCTTGGTGGTTTGTGTATGGCTCCGTGTATTTTTCTGCCTCTTGCACCCCACCCCCTGCAAAGAGCTCTGTGTGTCTGGCTGTGGGGTGTGTGTTTTTATTTTATTTTATTTTTTAGTGGGTAAGGTTTGGTTTTTGAAAGCAGCGTCCTGTTGGGAAAGGTGGTTAGTCTGGTTTCGGGGCGACTGTCTCAGGGTAAAAGAATTTAATTTATTTGGGACAAGGCTGTGTCGGATGATCAAGCTGCTTATTATGGCTAATGAGTATTTTTCACCTGAGAATCCGTGGGATGAGGCCGCTGTTATCAGTTCAAAGTGAGGGGCCCCGGGACTCTCCCCCTCCCCCTTTAGAACCCATCCCTGGGAGGGGGTGGACCAGACAAACTCCTAAGTTTAGGTGTCTGTTTTCTGGAGGGCCTGCTGTGGAGTTTCAGGTCACGCTACACTGGCCTGGGTTCGAGCTGATCCTG
>JAQZBX010003062.1:42084-61875 GCA_029593785.1 Cabassous unicinctus
AAAAAAAAAAGTCGGTGATAAGCAGGTTGATGGTTCATTGAGCTGATCTCTGAACCCTCTTGCTTTATTGATAATGGGGTTGGGGTGGTGGGGGCTGTTCGAGCTATTGCTTTTAATAGGCCCAGGTTCACAGCATCGCCCCTGGGGACAACCGTGTGTGGGACCTGTGAGCTTCCATCTGACCCTCTGAGGTCAAAGGGGCAAGAGTCAACATGGGGGTCCAGGGTGGGCCACGGTGGCAGGCTTTAGGAAGGGGTGTGTGTTTGTTCACGGAGTTTTAGGGGCTGTGCCCCACCAGGTGTGATGTTGGCTCAGGACCTCTGTGCAGCACCCCCTGCTGGGCAGAGCGGGGGAAGAAGGTAGCCAAGGCCATGGGTGCCACCCTGCCCCTCCTGCCCTGCACTCCCACAGAGAACCTGCCCGCCCCCACCTCTAATCAGCTGCCTCCCCGCCTCCCTCTCAGGCTCCTCCTCCTTCTTAGGAAGTGGGGCCCCCACCCATCCCAGTCAAGAGCCAGACCTTATAGATGGGCTGGGGCGGGCACACACCCCCACCTGGGGCGGGCAAGCCTCTGCTTGCGGGCGGGTGCATGGAACCCAGGCATTACTCAACTGGAAAGAGGGCCCTCATCATCCTCCTCCTCGCCCCAGGTGCCAGCTGGAGCTGGCACCCACCATCCTGGCCTCCACCGGCTAGTCCCCCCCAGTCTGCCGTGGGGGCCTCACTCCAAAGCCCTTTGGGGAGAAGTCGGCAGGATGCAGGTGGCATCTCCCTGGGGCCTTCAGGAGATTTACTTCTCCCAGCACTCGGGGGACAGGCTCTGGAAGCTTTTCCTAGAAGCTCGGAAGGGCCCCGGAGGCCAGCTGGTCCCTCCTGTTGCTGGAGCAGGGCACTCCCAGCAGGAGCCAGGCCTGGACTCTGGCCACTCGGTGAGGGGAGGTCCAGGTGCCAGTGCTCTATTTCCTGGAGGAGTCATCGGGTGACACCACCTCAGCCTCTTCTTTGAACTTGGAAGTTTCACTTAATCTCAGAACTTCAAAAGAAAAGCACATTTCCCCGTCTTCACCAAAAAAGGGAAGCAGGTGGGAACTCTGGGGTCCCCTCTGAGCCATCTCTGGGCTGACTTCCAGGGTCATCTTCAGGAGCTAGGAACATCTCCTTGGGGCCTCAGGAACCTTCTCCTGGGCCCAGGCAGGACCAGGGGCTCTTCTCCAGCCAGGGGCGTTGCTGGCACAGCATGAGTCTCTTCCTTCGGGGGCACCCACGTGTAGCTTCTGTGGTGGGCCTCTCCAGCCCAGTACAAGGCTGGCAACGCAGGCCCCAAAGGGCTGCTGGCACCGGGGACCCTAAAAGCTTTGGCTCAGGGGTTAACGTGGCCTCCAGCTCGGACACATCTGGGTGCCGAAGCCCTCCGGTCATGGGTAATCCAGTGGTGGGAGAACCAAGGCTTCTCCGGAGGGGACATCAGGACCTCAAGACCCTCAGGGGCATGTAGACCCCCTTTCCCCACCATAGTTCAGCCAAGGGCTGGATCAATCTGGACGTCTTTAGCAATAAAAAATGCCGATGTCGTCCTAATTCACCAGGCCCCGAGATGACAGCAAATTTACATTTTTTAATTAAACTAGCAGCCAGTTTTTATGAGAGGGGGTTGGGTTATGCAAATCAAATGGTTGTGTACGGAAGATTAGGAGAGTTTGGGAATAAATTCCACAAATGCTAATAAAAAAAAAAAGGAAAGAGAGAGAGGGAGGGAGGGACAAGAGAGAGGAAGAGAGGAGGACCTAGTTCCATTAGGCCCTTTTAGAGTGATTTCCCTGGGGGAGGGAACTGGAGGGGGAGGGGAAGAAGGGAGGAAGCTTTCAGACCCAGGTAAATCCATCCTGCAGTTGGGAGGCTCCCCAGGATTAGGCCCCTGGCAGGCTGATTCCTAGGCCCCGAACACAACTGGAAGCTGGGCTGAAAACGGCTGTGAAAACAGCAGTTGAGCTTGGAGAAGGAACTGGCCCTCGCTGATTGGGGATCTGGGTGTAATTGTCCCTCTTTCCTCCTGAGGAACTTGAGAGACAGGGGAGGGACTGTCCAGGGCTAGTTGTCCACTGGAAGATCCAAGGTCAAGGGCCAAGTCAAGCCAGGTCAAGGGCCAAGGAGGCAAGACAGCAGAGTTCAAAAGGAAAGCCCCAGACCTCAGGGCTAGCTGGGGAGGGCAGGCCCTGCCCAGGGGTGGCACTTGTTGGAGTGAGAGGAACCAGTGACACTCCCCGAGCCAGGCCTGCTTCTTTCTCCCTGGGATAAGTCCTCCTGGGACTCCAGGCCGGGACCCCCTTGCCCTGCATATGGACCACCTTGGCCCAGGCTTCAGCTATGGTGGAGGCCAGGCAGGGTGGGGTTAAAGGCACTGAGGCAGGTCAGCTCAGTCGCCTGGTTCTTGGAGTGGAATTTCCTAGTAGCCACCTGCTCTGAGGACACCAGGTGAAAGGTCAGGGCAGAGTCTCAAGGTAAGAAAAGGAAGGCTGCAGGCTTCCTCCAAGTAGTGCTTGACCCCAGGGAGCAATGAACTTGGCTTCTCAGCCCAGCCCCGGTGTGCACTGCTCAGGCTCCTGGCTGTCCAGAGGTCAGCCCGCCTCCAGACTCACAGAACTTCCATAAGCCTCGGTTCGAGGCCAGGGCCTGGCTGGGGGCGGCGGCATCTAGGAACCCTTTGGCTCTGGTTTGTGCCTGAGACCCAGCGTATACAGGATCAGGAAGGTTCTTGTGCTGTTTCTAGAGGAAGAGGTTCCAGGACGAGTTTGGGGCAGATGGAGCAGGTTGCCCTCAATTTTCCTTCCTCCAGCCTTTGTTTGGCCAGATGCACCTACTCGACCAGTCTGAGCTGAGTGCCCGTTCTGCCAGTCTGCTGGGGGGTGGGGCAGGTAGGCGCTTTGGCGCCATCATGGCAGGAAGGAGCAGCCAGAGCCAAGGATAGACTGGGGTGTCTTGGAGATGGTGCGTTTCCTGACCTCATTCCGACACAGGCTGATGCCCACGCGGAGGGCGATGGTTTGAGGGACTCGAGTATCAGAAGACCTTTCCGGGCTCTGGCTCCCCAACTCCAGCTTGATTTTACCAGGAGGGCTCTGTAAGGTGATCTTAGGGGGTGGGGGGAGTTGGTGGCTGAGGTGGGCCTTCTGTTTGATGGAAAGCATGTGGGACAGGCCACGCTGGGCCTCGTGGGAGGCACAAGGTCCCTAGTGCCGGGCTGCCGGGAGGTGGTCCCTGAGCCAGCCCTGGCACTAGGCGTAAAGCATCAGAGCAAAACGCCACCTAGAGCCTGGCCTCGGTCTTCAACATGGGGCAGAGGCAGCGAGGGCAGGTCTGGAAGGATCCCTAGAGGGACCCCACCCCAGACCCTTTTGCCCTGGTCAGGACCAGCCAGGGGAACCCATTAACTCTCCTGTCCAAGAAAGGCCCCGGGGGCCAATGTCAGACCTTCCTACAGGCCTTCGTCGTCGTCATCGTCACTGCGATGCCCCCTTCCCCCACAGCCAGGGAATCTGGCTAAGTTGCAGCTTGGGTTTTTATGATGGAAAAATAAAACAAATGGAGGCACCTTGGGAGGGGTGAGTCACGGCAGCAGCATCTCCTCATTAAAGCCGCTGCCCTGGCTCAAGTCCCTGCCCATGGCTGGCTGGAGTGGGGGGCTCGGGAGGGCTCTCGGCCCAACGCTGCTTCTTCCTGGACCCCACTTGGTTGGTGCTGCCCCCGCCGCGCAGTTGGTCTCCTCGGGCTGACCTGCTGCTCTTAGGGGTACAGCTGGCCCCCTGGCCCTAAGGCTTCTTGTTTAAAAACTGTCCTCCCTCAACTGGTTCTTAGTCCTTGGCTGCCCAGCTCCTACCACGGACTCCACCCCCACCCCACCCCACCCCCCCGCTAGAGGGGGAAGGAAGTTGCTCTGTAGTAATTACTGCCTGTGGGTCCCCAAGGCAAGCGGCAGCTGTTCCGGGGTGGCTAGGCCAGGGTTCAGCAGGAGCAGGAAGGAGGGAGGAGGGAGGGGGAGAGGGAGGAATCTGGTGGGCGCTGCGTGCAGAGGAGGGGCAGATGGCTCCCCTGGGCGCCATCTTCAAAGGTGGCCCCCTGGGGGGCCGGTGCAAACCCCTCTGGCTGTCTGACCATGGAATAGAATAGCATCTTCACACCGTGGATTCATCAGGACGTGACAGTTCCCTGTTGGGGAACAGATGTCCTGCAGGCGGTGCGGTCCACAATCCTGTGAACACTTGGGGAGCACCAGCTGTGGGAGATCTGGAAATGGAGAATCACTGGTCCTCCCCAGCTTGGCCTGGCTGGCCTGGAGGAGGGATGTGAAGGTGCATTTGTCTGTTGGCCGGGCAGTGGTGTCCAGGGCGGGAGTCCAGGGAACCTGGTGAAGGGTGGCCTTTGAACTTGAAAGGACGGGAGAATCGGGGTAGACGGAGACGATGGATGGCTCCCCCCACCCCCACCTCCTAGGTGTGCACCCCGCCCCTTGTCTCTCTTGCCTTGCACACCTCGCCCCTTAGGGGGGCAACGAGAAACAAGAGGTTCCCATTGCATAATCACGTTTTTCTGCCTTTCTTTGTTCAGACCACCCAGCTCCCTAAAGCCAGGCCCTTCCTGCCTACCTTTCTTTCCCCCCACCCCTTCCAGCCTCACGCCCGGTTGGCCCTGGAAAGATGTCAGAGATAAGAGGCAGGGGTGGGCGGGCGCACTGACGTGGTAAGCCAGGGCAATGCTCAGGCTTCACATGCCCTGGCCTGACGAGACTGAGGCCAGGGCCCTTGTCTGCTTCTGCTTCTGCTTCTGCAGCTGACATCATAGCGGGTGTTAGACGTCGGCCACTTCTTTGACATCTCCTCCCAGAGTTTGGTACAGGGCTGGGTCTCAGGCCTTCCCCCTGAAGTGCTGGTGGAGTTGGCTGATTGATAGGCCTCTTCCCCAAGTGCCTCCCCCTGCTGCTTAGTGGGGCAGAAGGAGAAAGGCAGGAAATGTTGGCCAATTCCCTCAGGACCTGGGTTTTCACTCCTCGAGAGCTTTCTGGAGCCTGCTTTACAGGAAGGAGTGGGGCCGGGATTAGGGATGACGTGAAGGGGGCAGGGACCTGGGGATGGATAGAGGAGTGGTCTGGTTGGATGGGGGCCCCACATCAGCTGCTGTGACCATGCCCGGGGCGGGGAGGGCCTGGGGTCTGAGGTCAGACTTGACACATGCGGACTGCTGCCTGGTGGGGTCAGCAGGGCAGGAGCCAGTGGGTGGTCTGGGACTCCCTGCCGCTTCCTCCCTTGCACATCTCCACCTGCCCCTTCTCTCCCCTTTCCCGCAAGCAGACGTCCTGCAGTGTGTCCATCAGTGTGTCTTTCCTGTCCAGGCCCCTAGTTCCAGGACCCCTTTCCAGCTAGGTGGACTGAGTACAGAGAGCAGGGCCAGAAAAAAGAGGGGTGGGCTTACACTGAGCGCCAGCCCAGACTCCCGGGGCTTTGGACCTCTGCCCCACGGGCTGCTCCTACACTGGCGATGCGGTTGTTCTTAGGGTTTCCCAGGTATCCTAGCCCTGCGGGCTCTGCTAGGGCCATGGGCCCTTGGTTGCCAAGACCCCTTCCAGAAGCCCAGAGGGGCCTCTCTTGGTGCCTCTTTGCTGAGGCCAGGGCACTGCCTGCACCTTGCCGAGTTGAGCTTTGGCCTGCATTGGCCTTTTCTTTAAGGACTTTCTCCGTGAACTGAAGGTGGCCCCAGGGAGGCAATGTGCTGCCTGAGAACAGAAGACCTTAGGAGCCGGGCAGACGTGAAGTGGGGTCTGCAGGGTGGAGAGAAAGCAGGAGACATCCAGGAGCCAGGAGGGAGCAAGTCCTGGAACTTTGTGTTGCTGGGAAAAGCATCTTCTCCTTGGCTGTGATCCTCACCTCCCCCTCACCCAGTGCCTCCCTCTTTGCCAGGGGCTCAGCCCAAGAGCCCAAGAGCCCAAGAGCTTGGCAAGCCTGGAGGGCTGCGGCAGAGGGGGGCTGCTGAGCAGCATCGACGAGGTGCTCCACTGTCCAGCAGGGGGCGCCCCGCTGTATCTGCCCCAGTTCTTCCAGGGACTGGGACGGGTGGTCCAGGCCTGGTCCAGGCCTTCTGGCCGCAGGTGGGGGAGGGGGAGCCTCCTTTCCCACCCCAGAGGCTCCTTGTGCTGAGTTTGTTTTGCCAGGGTGACCTGTTTAATCATCTCATTTTCTGGTGGCCGTTTATTCCTCGTTTCCACGGTTACGGCCCCATTAAGGGGAGAAGCAATAAGGCAGCGAGTCAAACAGGTAATAAAAACATTAAAGCCCATGTGCACAGAGGGAGGCTGGGGCGGCTGGGAAGGGGGTTCAGTGAGGTGAGACGGGCCAGGGAGACACAGAGGGAAGAGGCCACAAGGCTCAGCCCTGGTTCCCCCAGAGGCCACGGGGGAGCTTGTGGCTGGAGGAAGCTGAGGACCGCTCCCCACCCCACTGCCTCGGACCCGGCACTCAGCTTCGAGCTGCCTCCAAGTCCCGTTCCCCAATGGTAGGGTCCCCTCGGCCACAGCCTGCACATTGGGAGGTGAAACAAGAGAAAGCGAGAGAGCGTGCACAGCTTCCTCCAGCTGGTCCCCCACACCCCGTGGTGGGCCCTGCGTCCAGGCCCAGCACACGCTCCCTTGGGAGGGGAGGGGGATGATTTCCGACATTGTTTTGAGCTCTAGACTTTTTCTGCCAACTTTATCAGAAAGCGTATTTGTGGAGAATGCTGCTAACGGGACAGTCTGTGCATAAATGTCCATGGTGTGGACCACGCCCTGACCTTGGAGGGAAGGACACAGCAGCAGGGTCAAGGGGGTGTCGGGAGAGGAGAGCAAAGAGGCTGAGCTGGGGGGCCCTCCCCAGCAGGGGTGGGGTGGGGCGGAGGCATTGGGTTTGTCCCCAGCCACATGGTCTGACTCAAGCTCAAGTACACTTAGCTCAGGCTGGATTGTGTGACTTTCACGTTTGTGGACAGGCAGGGAGCCCTTCATGCTTCTGAGCAGCCAGTTGCTTCCACAGAGGAGGAGCTGACAGCCTTTCCTGTGGGCTCCATGGAGAAGCCTGCCCTCCCTGCCTCTTGTGAATTGGAAGTAAAGGAAAGCCAGGCCCTCTTGTCCAGCCCCTCTGAGCCCAGGGGCACCGGCTTCTCTCGCACTGTCCCTGCCCTCCCTTCAAGCGGGGAGCTCTGTGGGCGTCCCCAGCCCCTTGGTTCTGCCCTTGAAGTTGGCTAGTGAGCTGACCAAGTCCGTGGGGCTGACAGAGGCAGAGGGCAAGCCTGAGGGCTTCCTTTAACCAGAAGTGGGGTCAGGTAAGAAGTGGCAATGGACTTGGATTCTCCAGCCAGCCCCGCTTTCCCTGAGGCCTCGGGTCAGCTGCTCCAAGAAAAGAGCTGAGGTCACTCCAAGGGGCTTCTTGGGGTGGGTAAGGAGCCTACTTCCGTGTTGTCTCCAACGGCAGGGTCCCAAGCAAACTTGCGAAGGCGTGGGTCTCCAGTCATTATTTTCAAAGTCAATTTCTGATTAGAGTGAGAGGAAGGTATGGGAAATGGCGGGAGCCCTCTGGCTGGGAAGCGTGTCTTGGGAATGGGGCTAGATGAGTTAATATTCCGATCAAACAATTAAAAATAGAAAACGCTCCCGCGGCACCAGCTGCTGAGGCTTCTCAACAACTGTCACCAGTGGGTTCATGGGGCAGGTGGCGCTGGAGAGGAGTTTTTCCACAAACAGCAAATATCAGAGATTGCAGTGCACCCCCCAGCTTCCCTCCCAGGACCCCAGACAGGTACTTAGGGGCTCTCAGTTCTGCCTGGACGCCCCCCGCGGGGCCTGGAGTGAGGGTTCTGGGCAGCCTCAGGGCGGCCCTGCTCGCCTCCAGGCCGGCCGTGGCGGTGAAGTCATCACCAGATGCCTGGTAATTGCTTTAAGATTCTAACTTAAAGTAAGATGAAAACTTATATTCCTGGGCGAGGAGTAATTTCCCATCTAATAGTAAATTAACGAAAGAATTACAGCAGAGGGCCTGGGGGGAGGCCATGCTCATCTGATAAAGCCGGTGTCTCGGGCAGAGCGGTTCTGGATCAGGAGAGGTTCTAGACCATAGCTCAGGCCTCGGCCCCGCCCCGTGGGCTACTCGTGAGCTTGCCCGTGGCCTGCTGAGTTGGAGACCCTCCCGTGTGGACTCACGGTCCCTCTCAGTGACGGCGACCAGCTTCTCAAAGCCCAGAATGGGAGAGGCTGAAGTCTCCGCTCCCGTGGGCCCAAGAAGCCCAGTATCACCCACTCCTCCAGGTGCGGGCAACTTCTCTGGACACCCGAGAGGGCGTGACCTCAGGAGAGGGACGCTGTTTGGACTCTGGGGAGAGTTTCAGACGTCAGAGCCATGTGGCCAGGAATGCTGTCTCCTCGCAGGAGGGTTGCCAACCGTCCTGATTGGCCCAGGATTGTCCCCACTCTAAAACTGCGCGTCCCCCATCCCATGGACCCCCTGCATCCCGGGTGAACCGGGACGGTTGTTGGCCAGCTCTGCATGGAGGTGGGGCCTGGGCTGGCTGAGAGGGCCCCTCCCCAGGACGCTATGACCCTAGAATAGGGCTCTCTCTGGATTGGGTTGCTGCACCCAGACCACTCGGTGCTGACGAAGGCCATGACCCTTGAGCTGCCACCTTGGCCAGGGTGTGTGCACTCAGGCAGGTGTGCTGTGCACGCACCTCCCCAGGCACGACTGGCACCTCCTGGAAACCCCTGACAGGCGTAGGAAATGACTTCAGTTGGTACCCATCCCCAGGCCCCTCACGGTGTCCCCTGCCCCCCAGAACGGGCCCTTGAAAGGACCGTGGGAAAACGGGCAGAGTCACGATGGCACAGACCCCCCCGAGTTCGCCTAGTGCCTTCCTTCTGCACGACTCCAGTCATACCACTCCTCATGTCTCGCTTCTCGTCAGTTCCCTGGGAGAAGGGGGGAGCGAGTTCTCCCGTGTCACAGGTGGGGAGGGTTTGTTCCCCAATGCAGGGATTCAGATGCAGAGTAGGGCTTCCCTCCCAGGGGCACCACGGCTGCTCTGAGCATCGTCACAGATGGCAGTGAGGGGGAGGGCGCACAGGCCCCTGGCCCTGGGCGTTTGCCCTGCTGCATGCCCCAAGGCCCTGCATGTCTCTGGGCCTGGCGTGTCCCATCGGTTATATGTGGACACCATTCCTGGGCTTTCCTTACAAGGATAAAATGAGATTGTTGATGCAAATGCATTCTGGGCTTTTGGGGGAAAAGCCTCATCTGCAGGCATCCATTATTGCCTCTTCTCGAGAAAGAGGCGCTCCCAGGGAAAGGTTGAAGGGGAGTCGAGAAACATTCTGATCTGTCTCTGGTGAAATGGAAATGAATGGACTGAGAGCAGGGCACTTCAGGAAGAAAGTCTAAATGACTGGGCGTTCTCCTAGGAGACAAGTTGGTGGACGCGTGCTTGTGGGACGTTCCTGTGTAAGCCTAGACCGTGCTGGAAGGGCAGATTGGGACATTGCCCCTGGGGCACTGGGAGACCATTTCAGTTTGGCTCAGGGGTGTGTGTAATTGGCCTTCACGGCTCCTAGAGGCAACGGGCTTACCGTGCAAACTGTACAGGATAAACTTGCTGCCTTGCAGACTGCATCCATCCCTGGCTGGGGTTCTAGCCTGGGCGCTGTGCTGAGTTCACAGACGTCTTGGCGTGGGTAATCTGAGAGGCTCCAGCTGTGCCCCAGCGGTGACCACACTACTTGAGGAGGTGGGGGGCAGCCAGGTGTTCTTGGGAAGCCTCGTGCCACTTGACCAACAGCCACCTTCTCACCCCCCAACCTCCCCCCAGCCCAGAGGAAGGAATTATGGGGCAGTGGATCTGAGACTTTCTAGGCTAAACAACCCAGGAAAGCGTGCTCAGAGAGCAGGCCAAGCCAGAGCCACAGGTGGTGTGATGGGGCTGTGGCTGGAAGCTGGCGGCAGTAGCTGTTCAGGCAGGCACCTTGGTGGATTCCAGGCAGCGGGGGTCTGGGCGGGCCCTCTTCTACCCCCAGGCTGGGAAGTGAGGCAGACAGAGGACAGTCCTGGAAGGCCGGGCAGGAGGGGAGGAACAAGGCTGTCAGCCCTGCGGGAGGTCCCCACACCTCTCTAGGACCGCATGGGGTCCCGTCCCAGGGGCTCACCTGCCCCATAGGAAGGGTCACTTCGGGGCTCCTGGGGAGGGCTTCAGGTGGGTGGCGACAAGAGCTCCTCTCTCAAGACCCTGGGGCAGGCTGAGAGCCCAGGGAAGGGTGTTTTCTGTCTCTGGGTCCCTCAGGGGCCCAAGGGCAGATTGAGACAGGCTCCTTGCAGGGAAGGTGTTAACAAACAGCAGGTGATTAAACATGACAAGCGGTGACATTTCTGTGCAGGGTTCTCAGTCCCGGCAATGCCAAGAGTGAAGCTATAAACCCTGACATTTTGTGTTACGCACTGAGAGGTTTTTAATAGACCTCCTTCCCTCTGCCCCACTCACCTCCTCCCCACCCAGTCGTGTCACCCGCCCCACGTAAACCTCCTGCCTCCCCACTCAGCCTGGCCCACAGGAGCCTCTGCACCCGGGACTCTGGGTGGAGTTGCGGGTCTCAGGCCTTCCCCGCCCTGGCTTGTCCTTTGATCTCCCTGTCCCAACTCTCCCACTCCCCCCAGCTCCCTTCCTGGATCCCTCCCTCCTGCACCTCCCTTTTTGGGTCCTGATCTCACAGCCTCTCCCTTGGCTGCGGCTGTCCCAGTTGTCTGGGGTGGCAGGTGGCTGTCCTGGGCCCTCTCGGTGTTAACCTTTCTAGACAGACTTAGCAGGCGCAGGGAGATTGCGGGGCTTGGGGTGGGATTTTCCCCCGTCTTTTTTTTCCCTTCTTCTTCAATTTCCTTTTTTCCTTTTCGGACAGAGGCAGGGTGGAGGGAGAGACTCTGCACTTCACTGCCAACAGTTGCTGGGTTTGTTCAGAAAAGGGCTGGCCGGCCGGCGACAGTTGTTCCTCTATAGAGAAATGTTGGAACAACTGGGGCCTCTTTTGTTCTCTGGGCAGAGCCCTGTGAAGGGCATTTGGAGGTGAGCCTGAGGCTCACGAGGGTAAGAGACCCAAGAGAAGGGGCTTCAGCCTCCATCCCACCAGGGACCACCACCCCCTTCCCAGCTGATTGGCCTGGTCCCGGGAGCACAGCAGGGTTTGGTATGGGAGTCAGGCCCCTCCACCAAGCTCCAGATTTCCCCCTCGTGCGTGAACTTGAGAAGTCTTTCGCTTTCTGTATTCATTCAGAAGATATTTACTGGGACAGGCACTAAAACAGTGGCCCCGTCCCACAGACCTTGCAGTCTGATAAAGAAGATGGATAATCAAGCAAGTTGTTACTTGCCCCGTCAAGGGCGGGGGCCCTGTGTGGTGTGGCCACCTCAGATGGCTTTCCAGGGAAGTGGGATTTCAGCTGGGACCCCTGGAGGAGGAGGAGCCAGGCCCGGCATTGAGGGAGGAGTTAAAGGCGGAGCAGGAGGGGCCGTCCTTCCTGCTCTGGCCAGCAGGAGCAGGCGGGAGACGGCAGCTGGGCCACCCCACTGGGGTGGTGCCCTTTTGGTCTCTGGGTAACTGACCTGGAACTTGCTCCTCTCTCTGCCCCCTAGGAGCACTTCCCATATGGGCCGGGCCTGCCTCAGGGCCTAACCAGAATGAGGCTCAGCCCAGCCCCAGTGGAAGGAGGGCTGCTGCCACCTTCCCGACCTCCTGGTCCCCTTTGCTGGTGTTATGGACAAGCGGCAGGGAAGAGGATGCAGACAGCGTGGAGAACAGAGCTCTACGGGGAGCAGGAGGCAGGGGGTGCCAGGGCTGGACTGGGCAGCCGCCACCCCTTGTTGCCGGCCTTACCTGCAAACTCCCAAGGTCAGGGGGCACTGACCCCAGAAGCCGGCCTTGAACTCATGGCCTCCATGCTCCCGGTTGTATTGGGAACGCTTTGGTGATGGCAGCCTGCCCCATCAGACCCTGAGCTCCCTGGGCCCTGAATCCCTTCTCCCTGGGGCCCAGGGCTGAGCGGGGGCTCTTGCCGCTGGGTGCTCAGGATGCATGTGATAAACTCAACCGAACCAGGAGGAGGCCTTGAGGTAGCCCTTGGGAGCAGGGCCAGTGAGGAGCCTGCAAATGGGCCTGTGGGGCCCTGGCATCCAAGAACCCAGGCTCTGCAGGTCCAGCCCATCAGCTTCTGGCCCAAGCCCCGAGCTGGCCTCCCACCACCCAGTCCTTCAGCCCCAGCCACTGGGCAGCCATCGGGCCTGCTGCTGGAAGGGTCTCGGCTTCCCCTTCTCGTTCAGCCCTTGCCCAGGGGTCTGGCCCAGAGCACCCTACCTCCATGTTGGTTCCCTGAGCAGCCAGAAGGGTCCACGGTAGATTTCAGCCATCACTCCCCTCCCCACCATCCGCCCCGCCCTGCCTTTCTACCAGGCTTGACCTGGGGTGCTTAATGCCACCCCTCATCACCTACTGCCCAGAGTCCAGCCAAGACCCCCTGAAGGGCCAGCTGGCTCAGTCTTCCTCCCTCTCTTGGCTGCTGGGCTAGGGGGAAGCGTGCCCAAGGGGAGAAGTGGGGAGTCCCAGGGCCAGGACTTGGCCTGCTGCCCCTGCAGATCCGGAGCCAGGTTTTACTGTAATCCCTACATCCTGTTGCAGATCCTTAATCAGCTGGAGCCCAGGTTGGGCTGGACCCTGTGGTGACACTTGGGGCTGTAGCTCGGAAAACCTGAAGTGGAGCTTCCGGAGCTGGGCTTGGGGCTGTGAGGAAGAGGCAGGTGGATGGGAGGAGAAGGGAGTCCAGTGCAGGCACAGGATGTGGATGGGGCCCAGACCCACCACCCACCGGCCCAGGCTGGGGGTGGAGGAGCAGCTGTTACAGGCTAAGAACCAGGGAAATGAAATGGGAAGGAAGGAGCTGCCCCTGTGGGCCCCCAGAGAACTCTCCTGGAGAACGCTAGAGCCCGTGGGGGCTACTCCATTGCCTTTTAGCCCCATCCAGGCATCTGGTCTGGGGTCGTCCTGAGAATAAGCAGTGAATCCAGCCAGAGAACAGCAGAGAGGGGACCCTGGGTGACATGGGTTCCAAGGGTCTACGCTGGCCAGGGCCTAAAGCCAAGGCTGGAAGTGTGTCTAGCCTGCTGGGAGCTGGCTTCAGAGGAGGGTAGGGGCCCAGGGGAACTGTGTGCCCTGGGTGTGGACAGCTGGGGGCTCTAGGTGCTCTCAGGGAAGCAAGCAGGGCCCCTTAGTAGGGAAGCAGGCTCCCAGCGGTGACCATTCCTTCCACCGTGAGCAGCGCGACCCTGCCCAGAGCCCCACAACACCCTGGCCCCTTAGTCCAGCCTGGCTCTGCAGACCCTCTCTCAATCCAGGGGAAGAGCTGGGGACAGTGGACCCCAACTCCTCTCAGCCCTGCTAGCAGAAGTGGAGGAGAATGAGGGAGCGCCCAGGCCCCAGGGGGCAGAAGCCAGAAGTGGGCTGGCGGGCAGCAGGCGGGCAGACGGGCGTCTGTCCTGCCAGGGGCGCGGGCTGGCTAGGCAGGCAGCCTCTTTTCTATATGGAAATGAAGAATTTAGGCTAATGGAGCTCAACCATCTCTAATTTTGCGATGGCAGGAGGATTTTGATTGAAAGTAATTAAGCAAGCTAGCTGTAAAATTAATTAAAGCAAAAGGGGGGGATTTTTTATTGGATTGGATAGCGATATAGCGTCTGTCAGGCGGGGGACGGATGGGGGTGACCTGAATCCTCTGCCCTCCCCCCTCCCACTCGGGACGTTTATGTCACTTTAATCTCCTTACAGCGGCTGCTGTGCATTTGTTTGAAATAATCAAGGAAATATGGTCAGAAATTGTCAGCTTTCAGATCTAATTTACCTGACGGCCCCTGCGCGAGCCGGCGCGGCCCAGGGAGCGAGTGTGCGTGAGCCAGCGGGCGCTGAGTGGGCACAGAGGACGCTGGCTCGTCCGCCCCTTCCAGGCCCCTGCTGGGGGGACGGGAGGTGCTGCCCTGGCTCTGGGCACCTCCCCGGGCTTTCCCACCTTCCTGAGCAGACCCCCACCCCCACCCACCTGCCGCTCGTCCTCACACTGTAACCAGCTTTAGGATTTAGGGAATTCAGGATTAGGGAGGTGACTGTAATTCCTTATTCCAGATGGCTTACAACTGCTAACACCCCACCAGGCCCTCAGTTTTAGGAAGGCTCCCAAGGTAGTCCCCTCGTGTTGCTGCTGTCGGCCTCAGGAGGGGGTGATGGAGCTGGGCTGTGGAGAGGGTGGGGTGACGCCCTCTGCCACCTGCTGCCGTCCTCACCTTCTTTCCTGGGGGGGCTGGTTTGGGGCTGGGCTTACCCATCCCAGGCCCTTCCTCTAATCCTGGGCTGGGGATCTCCCTGATTCTCCCCCATGACACAACTCAAAAGTTCTGGGGGGTCTCATCCCTGCAGGAGAACCCCCTCCACCCCCATGAACTTCCTATAGAAGGTAAATGCCGACAGTAGAAAGCCAGGCTCCCTGGGGGAGCTGGGGCACCTGGGCTCCCTCTGGAGATGCCCATTCAGGGCTGCCGGGGCCTTTTCCCAGGTTGGGCCAGTGTGCGCCTTGAAGCCTCTCCAGCAGGGCGACCTTGTGGCGCTGGGAGCCGCTGGACCAGGGAGCAGTCTCCCCTTAGAATAGCGGCATCCTGCACTGTATTCTGCTGGACATGGAAGGGCCCAGGCTGGGGACTGGCTGCCGGGCTCTGTCTGGCTCTGATGAGTGGGACAGCCTGGGCTTCTAGCAAGTCCCTCAACCCCAGGGCCTCAGTCACCTTCCAGTTCTAAAATGCCTCCATCCTTAGAGCTGCCTCCCTCGTCACAAGGAGGCACGGCCCTCAGTGCAGGCCTCCTCAGGGGCTCCTTGCCCAGCCATAGCTCCTTGCCGTGGCCCCAGGACAGGGGTTCTAGAAACAGCAGGGCAGGATACAGCCTGCTCCCTGGTTGCCCACCTTTGAGCGTGCCCATCAGAAGGCCTCTGTCCCCACCTGCCCTCCTCGGGAGGCAGGCTGGGCCTGATGCCACCCAGACACCCTCTCCTTGACCTCTGCCAGGCCTCCTCTTAACCCTGAGTGTGCCTTGCCCTCCCCCTCCTCCCACCTCAGCAGGGGCTTCACAGCAGCATGACTCAGTCTGCCTCCTCCAGCAGTGAGGGAGTTTGAGCTCCTGCCTTTCCTTCCAATCTGACTCCCCGGCAGCTGGAGTCTTGGGGAGGCATTGCCTGCCCCCTCACTGCGCCTTGACCCTCCATTCTCCCCTCTCCATGAGTCACGCAGCTGGTAGGGGGCAGAGCCCCAAATTGCTCTGCCTCAGAAAGAGGAGGATGAAAGCCGCTGACTCTTGGCCACTTCCTCGGGGCAAAGTTCTGTGTGTCTGGAGCCCTGGAGACATTGAGGACTCGGAGACCTGGCTGCTCCCCTGGCCGCTGGGCCAGCATGGGCCTTGGGGAGAGGCAGTGGCCTAGCTGGGCACCACGGGTGCTCAGCCGGAGCCAGCGTCCCTGCCCTTCATGCCCACCAGCTGCCCAGGAGCCAGGTCCCGGGAGACGTGGGGTGAGAGAGCCACTCTGGCCCGGACCCAGCACCTCACCTGCACACCTGGCTCGTGGTGGCTCACATCCACCCGGGTGGCTGGGGTGGGGGGCACCCGGTGGGCTGATTGCCCAGGGCCAGGGGCTTTGCTCTGGGCTTGTTGCTGGTCCAGGGCTGCTGATGGCAGGCGCCAGGGTGCAGAGACTGCTGCAGGAAGAGGATCCCAGGCAGGCCCGGGCAGGTTGGTGCACTGAGGCACAGAGAGAGGTAGGGAAACCCAGGCAGAGCAGTCGCTGGTGCTCACAGGCTGGAGTGGTGTTCTCATTGGGGCCTCGAGTCCGCCCTGAGCTCTGCCTCAATGGGGAGAGCCCCAGTTTTGGGGTGCTTTCCTGAAACCACTTCTTGGAACAATCCTCTTTGGTGAGGAGAACCTTGATTCTCCAGTGGCTTTCCTTGGAGAGGAGGTCCAGGGACAGGCGGTGGCCACAGGTACTGGAATCACGGGGTAAGAGGCCGTCACCAGAGGAGCACAGCCCCTCCCCTCTGCCACGTGCACAGGCAAAGGGCAGCCTGGGCCGTGGGAGTAGGGCTGAGGGAAGATGCTAGAGGGCAGCTTGGGGGCTCAGAAGTCAAGTGCCAGCCCAGCCGCCCGGTGGTGCCCATCACCTGGTGGTGTGGGTTTGTCTCCGCCTGAGACACAATGCTCATTGTGGCCGCCCAGGGCTCCAGTGGAGGCTTGGGTGCCTCATCTGGCCTGCTCTGCCTCTCTGCCGTCCCCTAGCCAGGTGTCTGAGCCTCCAAGGGGAAATTTTGGGATGAGGAGGAAGGGGGAAAGCAGAAGGATAACTGGCCCAGCCCTCTCCAGTGGGCTCGAATCAGGCCAGACCCAGCCCAGCTCCCTTTGAGCCTTCAGAACGGGGAACCCTGCCTGGCCTAGCCCGCCAGGGGCTTTCTCCCTCTGGGTGGGACCCAGCATGCATCCAGCTGGCCGGTCTTCTGCTTCCAGAGGGGAGAGGAAGACGTTCCCCCTGAGACCTGACTCATGCTTAGTGGGGCTAAAGGGCTTCAGCAAAGTTCTTGGGGTATGGCCACAGGAGCAGCGGGTGGGGGGAAGCCCAGAGTGGCTGGATGCAGCCCCCAGAAATCATTAATTGTGGGGTCTTGTGATGCTGTGGTGCTGGGGTACCTGATGCCCACCCCCAGCCAGGTCCAGCCCAGAGCTAACCAGATGTGACTGAGGCCCTGGGCTCCCGGAGGTGCCCGGGGCCAAGCTGGGCCTCGCCTCCCGCAATCTCCTCCAGCCCCAGGTTTGCAGCTTTCCTGCCCAAGTCAGACCTGCTCTCCTGCTCCCTGGGGCCGCCCCTGCCACCCCAGCTCTGGCGGGACCAGTGGGCCCCACAGATCCCGAGTGTGCCTCCCCTCACCCTGCTGCTCTGGCCTGGCCAGGCTTCCTTGCCCTTCGGGTCTGAAGTTCCCCTGGCCCAGTCTGGCCCGGTCCTCTGTCCCCCTTGGCTTCCACAGTCGCATTTTGCTGCCAGCGCAGGGCACTGAAAAACTGCTGGCACTGCCAAAAACCCTGTGTGCTATGACTCCCCAAACATCCCTTTATTTTTATTGTTCTGTTAATTACTGTTTAAACTTTAATAAGTCACTTCGTCAGGAGGGGGGACCTGCCGTGAGCTTTTCTGTGCAAACACGGGCCGAGAGTGACTCGGGTGTAATATAACCCTTTATGTGATGTGGGAATGTTTAGATTGTAACAGAAACTTGTTATTTTAATGACAGTTAAGGGAGGGGGGATCCAAGCATAGAAAAGGAGGGAGAGTGGGTGGCAGCCCTGTGCCCCTTGGATCCCCACTGTGGCTGCAGCAGGGTCCCGGGGGGCAGTGGGTCCCTTCCTGGGATTGAGTATCCAGAGACCAGCTCACCCAGAGGGAGGGGTGCCTCCTGAGGGAGAAGTGGGAGCTCCAGGGCATGGGGCGGCAGGAGGCAAGCAGGACCACACGAGGCTGGGCGCTGTGCGGGGACGGCGCGCCCTTTCCCACTCCTGAGTAGGGGTCCCTGCCTGCGGTCACCCCCACGTCTAGCGAGCACGAACCATGGCTACCAGGCCCTGGGCCAGACATGTCCCATGGGCCACCCCTCCTCATCCTTTCCATACCCTGCATTACAGGCAAGGAATCTGAGGCCCCGGCAGGGAGGCAACGTGCTTAAAGTTGCAAGCATTGATGAGGTGGAGCCAACTGTCCCATGCCAGTTTGTCTGATCAGAAGCTGTCAAAGTCCAGTTGTCTATGTTCTGGGAGAGTGGGACACTGTCCCACAGCCACAGGCCTGGGAAGGGCCTCAGACCATTTGCTGGGATCCAGGATCAGGGCCTCAGGCCACTAACTGGGATCCAGGATCACCTCAGACCACTTGCTGGGATTCAGGATCAGGGCCTCAGGCTACTTGCTGAGATCCAGGATCAGGGCCTCAGGCCACTTGCTGGGATTGATCAGGGCTTCTGGCCACTTGCTAGGGTCTAAGGTCATCCTCCTCAGCCTAGGCCAGGGCTCCCCTCACGTGTCCCCCATGCCCACTCGACCTCCAATTGCCTGTTGGGAAGAGGAGTTAGAAGGGGAAGCCAAAGTGAGCATCGTCCCTCGGTCTGGGGTCAGGCCACTTGCTGTTCCTCATGAGGACTGGCTCTGTCTTGGAGGGACTTTGAGGGGCTGCGAGCCTGGGTTTGGGGCGATGGCATCCAGGCTGTGCCTCTCTTTCCCTAGTGTCCCAGACCTTTCTACCCAGGCCTGCTCCCGGAGAGGGATGACACTTGGACGGAGCACTTTGCCCCTAGCCTCTTGGGCTTCTGCAGGGTCCTCGGGACCCCTTGGGCCCGTTCCACCTCCTTTGTCTTCACTCAGTCCTCCTGTCTGTCCATTGTCCACACCGCCAAGCTTCTGCTGTGTACCAGGCCCTGAGCTTGCCCTCGAGAAGCCCACGCCTGGTCAGAGTTAGTGAAGGCCAAGGCCAAGGGGGCAGCAGCCAGGGGGTCTGGAAACTCCTCGGCCTCTCTGGTGCCTCAGACCGAAGGCACCCCAGGAAAGGCTGTCGTCCCTCGCTCACCCTCCCTTCGCTGGGCAGGGCCAGAGGTTGAGGCCCCAGGTTCTTCACACTGGAGGCGAGATCCCCCCAGATGGCGGTGGCGTGGGCCACGAATCGCTGAGGTTTTCCTTTTCTGAGCAGCGCGTTTCCCTAAATTGTCTTTGACTGCGTGCATGGGTAATGAAAGTTTATGCCCTTGTTAGAAGGACAGGCGGCCAGTTCCAGTTAGAACCGGGGCTGTCTCCCTGGCAGCCCCCTCAGCCCCCCTCCCCAGCAGGAGAGAGCGTGAGCACAAGTGTGTGTGAGCACACACCCCTTCCCCGGTGGGTAGGCTGGTAGGAGAAGGGAGAGAGGATGGGAAAAAAAAAAAAAGAAAAAAATTTCCATATTTGTGTAAGTTGCTTTAAAAGCATTTTATCATGTCATAAAAAAGGGAAAGTACTCTCAGAAATTGATCCTCTCCGCCAGCCCATTGGACAGAAGGACGTTGGGATGTTAATGGCCATCCTGCTCCAGGGTGGCTTATTAAAAAATTTATACATAAATGCTTAAAATTGCATAAATTATTTAAAAAAAACCAACAAAGTAAGCAATTTGAACTCCCTCTTTCCCTCCCCCTCTCGGTCCCCCCGCCGCATCCCCTTTCCCAGTGCCCACGCCCGGGTCCTCCTGGTCCCCCGGCTCGCTTCCCCTCCTCCGGGGTTTCCCCCTCTCCTCCACTTCCCACCGCATCCCCCAACTGCCTGCCCTTCCCTCCCAGGGCTTCCCTGCCTCACCCACAAATTAGTGAAACGGCCGGCCCACCCCCAGACCCTCGCACGCGCGCTGATAGAAACACCGCTAATGATGCCCCGAATCGCAGAATTAAATATTAAGGCCAAAGGAGGCGGACGTGGCGCGGAGCCGTCGCCACCGTAGCCGAAGTTGGAGCTGATGAGTGTGTCTCTCGCAGGCGTGGAATGTCACCCACACATCCTGGAGAGTGGAGTGGGGAGTTTTATGATGGTTTTTCATTGATTTGTTTCCCCAGCGCAGCTGCCGACCTCTATTGAGGGACAAACATAATCAGCACTGACGCAAA